>BROG01000122.1:827500-1085000 GCA_030159075.1 Atrina japonica
CAATTTCCCATGTGAAGAAAACAGGAAATCCTTTTCAGTGAGTTTGCGATAACCTTTGGATGAAATCAAGTATCTCACACGTTTCCTGACGAATCATTTGTTTTGAAAACATATTGAAAAATTGTCACGTTATTTCTCAATTCTACAACGATTTTGTGAGTTAAAATTATTTATTGATGATTGAATAGTTTGATCATATTTGCTTTGATACTTCACAGGCCAAATACTTCGGTCGAGCTGATGTTGCCCTGCCAGGATTTGCTAAATTCTTCTCTCATGCATCAGATGAGGAGAGAAGCCATGCTGATAAACTTATGAAATACATCAACGACCGTGGTGGTGATTTGACACTCTTTGATATCCAGGTATACTACATATAATCGACAAAATATAAAATATAGCACAAACAATGTATAGTTGTACAGAAACTAAAAATAATTACTGTATCAATGCCTTTCATTTCTATTTTGCTAGATCAGAAATTGAATTTTAGACGTCAAACATTGTAATTGAAACCGTATGAAAATTATGAAGATGGAAAGGTATTGTTATATTAGTGTCGTAACTCCATTTCTGACATGGAGGAATTTAATAATAAGGAAATGCAGCTAAACATGTATGTAATAATGATGACGACAACGGTGACGGCGGGGACGAAGACGACAATGATGATTTTTGTTATTAAAACAATCGTGTCACTGAACTGTATCATGCTTTATTTACAGCTGAAAGAGGTTTGTGATACCATATCAAAGGACTTGAAAAGTCTCACTTTTTCATTTAACCAAGATGATGCATGTGTAAGTATTTACATGTTTTTATATAAATTATGTATTCTACATGACATATCCAAACATACGGGCGCCCATCAGTCACACCTTACAAAGGTGAGTTGAATATCAGGACGCCGGGGATATTATTTGTTTTGTCAATGGCAATTTTCATACATTATGTGTCAATCCGATATATCCCAACAAACTAGACGACTCAATAAGATCAAGAATGCACGCATCCTACTTAGACTATATACTTACTAAAGACACAGACGGGAAAGCACAGTTAACAAACAGGACCCAGTTGTTCATCTACTGGTGAAATTTTAACCCTCGAATAAATATCACAACCAGGGATAAAATTATAATCTTTGATTAAATTATGTTGCTCAATAGTTGGTTAAACTCAACTATGGTTAAACCATTGGTAAAATATGGAAAATGTAGCCAAACATCGAAACTCGGTTACATAGTTCAAGCAATTAAGGATTGTTATTTCCAACTGACTGAAGTTTAGAACTGTTATCACGATTTTAATCCTAGGATATGTAACCCTTTGTTACCATATTTAACTGAGGGTTCAAGGCTATACGACAAACGCGACTCAATATAAATTTAAGTAGCAATATGCTAAAACAATTATTATGCACGAAATGTTTAGTTATGAACAGAAAAATAAACCATTGAAAAAATATTTCAGCTTACGACAACTTAAGCGTTCGGATAAGTTTATGATAATTTTTTTCGATATAGATGAATGTGTGTAGTTGGATAGACTAGCGCAACGAAGTTTCCAATATCAAAACTTCATATTAGACGCCTTTCATAATCATGCTACCTATTTTCTATGAAAAACTCAAAATTGGTAAAATTGCTATAAAGGCAAATTGACATTGAACTCGATAGAATATGCAAAAATAATTTCCAGGACCAGAAGTTATACTGTACTTAAAACGTAATTGCTTTTAAAATATATTATTCTATACACTATGATTAACGTGCCGTTCATCACACACACACACACACACACACACACACACACACACACACACACACACACACACACACACACACACACACACACACACACACACACACACACACACACGATAATTATGATCAGCTCATGGTTCCGTTATCATAGGCAGTTGGTTAATATTATAAACGTAATACCAAAGTTATAATGCTCAAGACGATATCGTTTCTGTCAATTAGACTTCATCAGTTGAGCTCCAATTTGAAAAGTATGTGTATTTTCTAAAGATAAAGTGGTATCATACAAGGCCAATAATATATCTAAAAGTATAGCCGAAATCCGTCTAAGAGTAACCACTGTAAAAAATGACTATCTTAGCTTTAGACAATTTTCGAATTTAAATAGGGTTAACAGTGCCAAATATTACTTTAGTATAAAGATGAACAGCTGGTACCGAAATACCAGGTACTAGGTTTATGTATACCCTCGGGGACTCAAACGGTCCACCAGCAGTGGTAACGACCTAGTGGTTATAAATATTATAAACATAATACCAAAGTTATATTGCTCAAGACGATATCGTTTCTGTCAATTAGACTTCATCAGTTGAGCTCCAATTTGAAAAGTATGTGTATTTTCTAAAGATAAAGTGGTATCATACAAGGCCAAATAATATATCTAAAAGTATAGCCGAAATCATTTGAAATATAAATCGATAACAATAGGTCACTCTGTTATATTATCAATACTTAACGTTTTCATCGAAAAGTAAACAAGATATTCCAATAAGATGTTTAGATTCTTTCAACGGTTGGTAGTCGCACTCGATTTTGTTTTTGTTTTTTATGATGTCTCGAGAGCTGAAAGTATAGAGCTTTTATGTGTAAGGTCAGTTTCTGAGGCATATTTTTGTCATACGATAGAAACCAAGGTCATATACCTTTAAAAAGAGACCACAAATTAAAGATTTAACATTATACTACGTGTATAGGTGTATTAAAAACGCACGCGGTTTGCATATGTGCAAACTTGCACTATAAAAGCTATTCATAAATAGAAACACCCTTGTCCCAAATGTGTTTCAAAGCTCTGCTGAGGTTAGAAACGGTATTAGAATATACAAAATCTCAGATACCAAAGTATAAATCAATAGAATATCCAGGACATAGATAAAAATTGGGTAAAAATGGACAAACACGGACCTCTGGAAACCAAGAGGTGGGATCAGGTGTCATGGAGGAGTAAGCATCCCCTGTCGACCGGTCACACCCGCCGTGAGTCAAGTCCAATGAAATACGTGAGGAGTGTATCCTCGTCACAATTGGTACATACGTCTCAACAACCGCCAACGAAAAGGCAACTCAATATTTCACTTTGTGAAACAGAGTAGTCGCAAACAAGACTATTATACCGACCGGAACGTTGACATTAAACGCAGTTTTCGATACCCCTGTGTCAATAATTTTTCAGTGAGTGGTTTAACTCTGTATATAAAATCTTCATATGTTGTACACGTCCTGGCATATCAGATCATTTGTGAAATATAAACTCCATATCCGGGTGACTGAGGGATATTACTACTTAAATGTGGAAAATACACGATGGGAAAACCGAAATCGTCGCGTTTGTCGTATAGATTAATTGGTAATTTCCTGTCTGTGTTTATATTGAGTAATATGTCTAAGTATAAAGCGTGTGTGCTTGATTCTGTTGTATCTTTAATTTCTAGTTCGCTGGGATATATCGTATTGACATATGTATGAAAATTGTCATTATTAATTGACAAAACGTCGTCGATATATCAAAATGTCAAATTAAAGGACACCGATAACATTTCCTTCTTTTGATTCAGCAGTTTCTGAATGAAGTCTGCTTCGTATTAATAAAGGAACAGGTCGGCCAATAAAGGGGCACAATTTGTTCCCATAGGAATGCCGACAGTTTGTTGAAAGACCACGTCTCCGAACATTACAAATATATTGTCTATTAGAAATTCCAGCATGTTTTTATATCTTCAGTGTATTTATGTGTAGAATCAGAGTGGTGTTTGACGAAATAAGTATCATGATAGCCAATCACTAGATATTTAAATTTTCGGGTACCACCTTTAGTGAAAAAGCAGTTGTCTATGATGCTAAAAAGTCTTTCGTTTAATTTTTTATGTGGAATAGTTGTGTAAAGAGTAGAGAAGTCATAAGTTTTGATAATGTGAATTCGAGAAAAATTGTGTGCCTTCAAATTTTCTAAAAGCTGTTTAGAATTTTTGAGTGTCCACATCTGATTTACACCGCTTCTGGAATAAGCAACTGTACAATATTGTTGAAGTTTCTCCTTAATGGCTGTCAATATCTTGGTAAGGAGTAAAGATAACGTTTGGTAGAACATTTGCTGGATTCTGCTATGTATGTTCGCTTATATGGGGTTTTATGAAGTTTAGGTATCCAGTATAAATGTGGAAGCTCGAAATCGGTATCCGTTGTAGGTATATCAAATGAGCGTAATACGGACCCGTGATTTTGAATGATCTCGTCCTTTGAAAGTGAGCTACGTGTGTATGTAGGATTTCCAGAATTCGTATTAAACCCAAGTTCTTCTCATAAACAATTATAGTAATGTGCCATACAAATAAAAACTGTATTATTTGAAGCTTTGTCTGCTGGTACACTGGATCACTAAATACAGAGGGATCACGTGTTTTCATAGTCCCTTTAAGTTTTCGAATACGAGATTTTATCAACCATCGTATGGCTTTCAGCCATTGAGATAAAGTGTCCGGTTCTACGTCTTCATGTTTGGCCCATCGTCAGGCATAATTTTCGACAGAATCCATAACGAAACTGAAATTCTGACGCCAATTAAAGGAATGGGCTTCCCGGTATTTAGGGCCACTTAAAATAAGATTTTTGAGACTTTCATTTTCAACATTAGAAACGTCGCCATTGATGACATGCCCGATAGGATTGTATTTGAAAGGAGATGAAGCACATGAGCATGTGACAGTGTTGTGTAGAAGATTGTTGATGTCCAGGCACTGCAAAACATGTTTGTAATTGAATAGTTTGGATGCGATGCTAGGTGTATAGCTATATGAAATGCAAGACGTGGTCTTCAGTTTAAAATATGGTGGAATACAGGACTGAACTTTTATGTGATTTAGAACATTGCCAAAGTTAAAGCGTCTATGCCTTTATTTGTAAATTTAAGTTTAAGAAAAAGTTGTTTCTGTTCAGAACAGTCATCATTTGTAACGCGTGCAGGCTTAAACAGTCTGTGATAAGCGATGTCCATTATAACGGAGTTCAGTATGTATTCTGGGGTTGAAGAATCCGTGTAGGGGTTCATTCTTGCTTCTTGAAAAAGTTTATTAAGATTTGTAAAAGGAACAGAATGAAGTTTGCTGCGAATGTGATGAAGACCCAATATTTTGTTAACGTAAAGTAAAAGAGATGAGAAAGTGACATCATGTATGTAGGGTCGGTTGTATTAACGATGTCCGTGACTTCGTTTACGTCTTACGTTAGAATTAAAAAGTTCCATCACATTAACACCATTACACAGTGGGCTTGATAGATTGCCTACAGTTTGGATATTATCGTAACATCCATAGGGATATGCAGTGCCAACCTGTTAACCTTCACGTTGTCTACGGAAGGGGGTACTCAAGGTGGGATTGTTGGTCCAGTGGTATATATTTTTTAATTATACGCACTCTCATAGACAAGATGGAATGGTCAGGAGAGTTGAAATGTCGATAGATTATCTGGTTACCCCAATTATTAATCTCGAATCAATGACCAGATACTCTTTCATTTAAGGACCCCTTAGTTTCGCCAACAAAACGACATAACATATTTGAAAATGACATTTAAGCTTAGTTTAACTTTGATGCAACATTAATACTTCTGCAGTTATACAACTCATATTTATTCTAGAAACGTATGATGTTTTTTACAGGGGATTTATGTCTGTATTCGAAGTGTTCGTATACTCGTTTTACAAAATTTGTGTCATTTACCGATCATTTACCAATCTTCTTATTTGTCTTTTAGATATGCTATTTTATGGCAGACCCTAAAGCGAACCAATGTTTAACTGTAAGTATTTTATACAATATAGTTATGTATAATTGTTCAATCGTACGTTTAACCTAAATGGTTTTTATTGGTAACGGAAGACAACCATTTGCAACGTGTATTTTTTTTATTGTTGTTGTACACCCCGCCTAGATTTTTTCACTTATAAAAATGTCACAAGTTTAAGGTAAAGTGCTGCAATGTTTCACCTGTGCCGTGGACTGACGTCAATGCAGTAAGGGTTCTTCTACGTGTCACGCCTTCACACAGGAGTACATTCCTAAGTCTCATCCGAAACATCCGTGACAATAACTTCGTATGGTGAGCGTTTAGTGAAAGAACAGTCACTATCATTTATTAAAATCTTTGGAATAACATTTTTTTGTACCAGAAAGGAACCCGAGACCTTTCGCTTGTAAGAAGAATGTTCCAACATTAAACCACCAAAAAGCGATTCAATTTACAACGAAAAAATGAATGAAAATATATGATAATTCAAATCGTTGATAGTGGATTAGTTGCTTATTGGATCCTATAGTTAAGAAAATGATTCTGAAGTTGTAATTGGAAGCGCAGTGTCAAATGGTCACATTTTTTTAAAAAGTGTAGTCTCTGTTTCTTTGAGAAATACTCGACGTATAAGCATCACAATATTTATGTGTCTCAATATGCAAGAACAGTGTAACCGATGTGATTTGTTGAGGAAAACAAGTTTAAGAAATATTAGTTTTAGGTCACATTGAGCCTCCATTAATTCAGAAATGCCTTTGGTACTTGATATATTGAATATATATAATATCATATAACTTTAACAAATTTCTTTACCCGTATAGTCCCGCGACGACTGGTTCAATGGTTTGATGGCAATGGAGGACACATTGGTTCTTGAGAGATATGTCAACTCCGAATTATTAAATATCCATAAAAACAATCCTGACGATCCTCACGTACGTATATTAATTTTATGAATCTTCTTGTAATTATTGGACATGGGTACACATGCGCAATTGTATGTTTAAATATCTTCTAGACAGGTATCGTGAACAACTGCAATAAGGGAATGTACACAAAAATAACACCAACGAATTCAACCTCTGAATTTTATTTTTTTGGAAATGCTGCCTTGATGCCATTTTAAAAATATTTAATTCAAATTTAGATATACAGAGCACATTACAGTTGATATATATTTATTATATATTAATTTCATTATTACAGCTCCTAGATATGCTGGAATCCGACTACCTCACGGAACAAGTGGATGCTATCAAAGATATATCCGATAAGATCCAAAATTTGAAACGTGTGAAGAAAGGCCTTGGCGAATATATGTTTGATAAAAACCTTCAGTAAACAGCTAACCAAGACATTATCATTTTAATTCAAAAATGTAATATGTTGAATGATGTGAATAATTATAGAATGATCCCTAACAATATGTTGTCGGCATATGAGACTTTACCGAATGAATGAAAGTAATCTGTGCCAGAATTTGCATTCTTATACAGAGTAATAATGTAAGAGATTTGAAGCAGGTAAATAACATAACTATGTAATTGTGAGAGCATTTTGTCCAACTAATTTTGCAATAAAATAGAATATACAGGTATTATTTCGTTGTTCTCTGGTAAGTTTTATATTGTTAGTCTGTTGTGTTATGTTCAAATTACAATCAAGTGTCAATAAACTATGTTTCTTCTAAAAATATGTCAAACAAAATGGACTTTACAATCGAGTGACATCATAAAATTGGACAGTACGGAAAACGAATTATAACTTTTGCATACGTCCATATCGTAAATCTAAATATTTGCAATCTTCCATTCCGTGGTATAGTTACAACGAAAATGGAACGAACATATTACACTTTATATCAATTGTTTTTACAAAAAAAGCTGTAATATATTTTGTACCTTGCTAATACTAAATATGTAAATAAAGTCTCACATACATAACAGGTCATGTGATGAAATATGTTTACAACCTACTGTTACCGAAGAGTCATAATTAATCTCGCATACACAACAGGTCATGTAATGTAATCTCTATATAAATTACTGTAACTGAATAATTAGAACTAGTCTCACATACTCACATACTCACACAAGGTCATTTGATGTAATATTTTATAACACTCATTAAAAAGGTCTTACATACACAACAGGTCATGTTCTTGAATATATATATATATATATATATATATATATATATATATATATATATATATATATATATATATATATATATATATATATATATATATATATGGTGTGTGTGTGTGTGCATGTGTGTTCAAGAACATTATACACACAAAGTTTAATTTTCTAATGTCAATACTCTCACATACTATCTTCAAATATACTACAAATGTATATACTGTGTTATCAGAAAACTTCGTTGTGGTTTTAATTTCGTTTATTTCGTTGTTTTCATTTATCAATGAAATTGAAATCATGACGAAATTTTATATGAATTATAAAGTTTTGGTCAAGCAAAATTTAAAGTAAACGAATTTGTTTTATATTTAGAACAACTAAATTTTAACCGCAAAAAATTGTGATTCTATAGTATCTAGATACAAGAAATATACTATCCCCATAGTATGTACGTTTTGTACGTTTTACAGCCAAATAATTGACAAATGTAATAATGCTGAACTTTGGTTATAATCTAAATACTCTAAGAAGTCAATGATATACAATAACAGAAAATGTTTTGTTAAAGTTAAAATTTTAGGAAGAAAATCAAGGAATTTGAAGGAAAATAATGAAATAAAAAGACAAACGAACAACAAGACAAATCACATAAAAATATATTCCATAACAAGAGTATGAAATACTTCACGTCAAAGTCCATAAACTATGGGGATTGAAACGCCCTTAACAAAAAATCATTATCAACGTTAACTGTGGCTTTTGGAATGTAAATTCCTTTATTTTTCATGCCCATGATAAGGTGTATATTCAAAATGATTTTGGTCCTAATAAATTTTCAAATTTTGAACAATCTCTCTCTCTCTCTCTAAAGATAGATTGACAAATAGATAGATAGATAGATAGAAAAATAGATAGATAGATAGATAGATAGATAGATAGATAGATCAATGGGAAAATAGATAGACAAACGGATATATATATATATATATATATATATATATATATATATATATATATATATATATATATATATATATATATATATATATAATTATGAAAGTGTTATATACTACTTAGTTATTGTTTACTCAATTGTATTGGTTTATTTTATTTATCACTTTACTTGAACATATCTGAGAAGTAATGGTTTTATAATGTGGCATTTCACATTATCCGACAACAAATTACAGATATACAGTTACCTAAAGACTGAATGATCTCTCTCTCTCTCTCTCTCTCTCTCTCTCTCTCTCTCTCTCTCTCTCTCTCTCTCTCTCTCTCTCTCTCTCTCTCTCTCTCTCTCTCTCTCTCTCTCTCTCTCTCTCTCTCTCTCTCTCTCTCTCTCTCTCTCTCTCTCTCTCTCTCTCAGTTAGGAAATTATTTGTCTACTTAGGGACTGGAAACTAAAGTAGCATGTGTAGATGTAATACATCACAGGTTGACTTACCTAGCCTGGTAATTGTCACGCGCAGCTTTGCACAATGCAGTGAGAAAATAGTTTAAATGATATGTGTTATACTTTGCCCTAAAATACTCCGACATCGAAATAAACTTGATAAGTGTAAATAAGGTAAATACACTTGTTTGAGATAAAATCTCACACTTTAAAACCACATCTACCGTGTACATGTGTATTTCCAAGAACCAAAAGACTAGTACCCGAGTCCCTACTTTATACACCATTTCAAACCTAGACATCATAGTTGGCTAATCCATTACAATAGAAAAAAAAATAACATAAATATTATAGGGATTTTAGGGTCAACAAACACCAGGGTCATGAACTGCACATTTTTGTGTGGGACTACAAGATCCCTGACACTGGTACTAGTTCGAAACATGTCCAATAGTTAAAAATAAACATTGCAACTTTATAAGCAATATAATTTGTTTTTCAATTGTTTTTAATTGATCGATTATTCAATTGCTTGTTCTTTTTTACTTTATATACGCAGTAACTCTAGAGTAATACATTTGTATTTTTTGGTATTACAAGAGTTGTCTTTCGTTGTCTATTTATCTAATATATAATATATATAGTCCTTTAAAAATCTATGTACCGAATTATATATATATATATTCACTAAAGCAAATATCCACAGCTAAGTCTAAATATTGACCAAATGTGTATGTGAAAAGGATATATTTTTAAATTGTACTATTCCCGCATGTGGTTAAATGTTGAATGAATGGACGTGAAGTCATCATTTAGACACATGCATGGAAGTGTTTGTTTGAAATAGCCATGTTGTTGAAAATAAAAGATAAGAAATATAAAATGAATGATTAAAAGAATGAACATATAAAAAGATATAAGTATCCAATCATTGTTGCAATATCTGGTTGATGTAGAGAAAAATATTTTGATAGAATATTTAGTAGAAAAATATATTGACAGAAAGTTAGAAATCAAGTAGATGCGATAATTTCTTTATTTTCGAATAATAATAATGATGATGATGATGATAATAATAATAATAATAATAATAATAATAATAATAATAATAATAATAATAATAATAACTAGAGCTGAGCTTTTTGCTGAAGCAAAAAGGGGTCATCCGACCATAGCTGAGGCTACAGCTTTGATACAGCTTCAGCTGAGAGCAACAGAGCAAAGCTCAGAAGCTATGACCCTGAGACCGAAGTCCGATCCACAAAGACAATTTTTGATATTTTGAGTTGAAATGTTGAAATTGCGTTGTGACCTTGACTTTTCATCAGATGACCTTGAAACTTCATACATATGTTCTTGAGCTCATTCCCTACAAATCATCAACACTAACCTATATATCAAAGTTCTATAGTTTTTGAGCTATTTTGAGTTGAAATTTTCAATTTGAGCTGTGACCTTGACCTTTTATCGGATGACCTTGAAACTTCACACATATGTTCTTCAGCTCATTCCCTACAAATCTTCAACACTAACCTATATATAAAAGTTCTATAGTTTTTGAGCTATTTTGAGTTGAAATTTTCAATTTGAGCTGTGACCTTGACCTTTCATCGGATGACCTTCAAACTTCACACATATGTTCTTCAGCTCATTCCCTACAAATCTTCAACACTAACCTATATATAATAGTTCTATAGTTTTTGAGCTATTTTGAGTTGAAATTTTCAATTTGAGCTGTGACCTTGACCTTTCCTCGGATGACCTTGAAATTTCACACATATGTTCTTCAGCTCATTCCCTACAAATCATCAACACTAACATATACATAAAAGTTCTATAGTTTTTGAGCTATTTTGAGTTGAAATTTTCAATTTGAGCTGTGACCTTGACCTTTCATCGGATGACCTTGAAATTTCACACATATATTCTTCAGCTCATTCCCTACAAATCTTCAACAGTAACATATATATAAAAGTTCTATAGTTTTCGAGCTATTTTGTGTTGAAATTTTCAATATGAGCTGTGACCTTGACCTTTCATCGGATGACCTTGAAATTTCAGACGTATGTTCTCCAGCTTATTCCCTACAAATCCTCTACACTAACATATATATAAAAATTCTATAGTTTTTGAGCTATTTTGAGTTGAAATTTTCAAATTGAGCTGTGACCTTGACCTTTCATCGGATGACCTTGAAATTTCACACATATGTTCTTCAGCTCATTCACTACAAATCAGCAACAGTAACATATATATAAAAGTTCTATAGTTTTTGAGCTATTTTGAGTTGAAATTTTCAATTTGAGCTGTGACCTTGACCTTTCATTTGACGACCTTGAAACTTTGCAAAAAAATTCCTCAATAAATTATCTAATTATTTTGTACAGTAACAGGTATATAAAAGTTTCAAAGCTATTTTGAATTGAAATTTTTAGAGAATTTTCAAACTCACCTGTGACCTTGACCTTTTATTTGATGACCATGAAATTTCGTATGAATGTTAATCAGCCCATTTCCTACAAATAACTCATGTATATGTCTATACTAAAGTCTGATAGTTCTAGAGATATTAAGATTTTAAATATTCAAAGGTTTCTGTGACCTTGACCTTAAGTTGCGTGACCTTGAAACTTTTTGTGCTTGTTAGGGACATGAAAATGAACAACTTTCTCATGCATATGTCTATAGTAAAGATGCTTAGTTTCTGAGATATTTTGACTTTTGTGTCATTTTTAGCTGATAAAATATGACCTGAAGTCGGATGACCCTAATAATAATAATAATAAAAATGATAATAATAACTAAAGCTGAGCTTTTTGCTGAAGCAAAAGGGGTCATCCGACTATAGCTGAGGCTACAGCTTTGATACAGCTTCAGATGAGCAATAGAGCAAAGCTCAGAAGCTATGACCGTGAGACCGAAGTCTGAACCTCAAAGACCAATCTTGATATTTTGAGCTATTTTGAGTTGAAATGTTGACAGCGAGCTGTGACCTTGACCTTTGATCAGATGACCTTGAAACCTTCCACAAATATTCTTCAGTACCTTGTCTACAGATCTCCTTCAGCAACGTTCGAAGAATAATCCTTAGCACATTTCCTACAAATCCTCAACAGTAACATATATACAAAAGTTCTATAGTTTTTAAGCTATTTTGAGTTGAAGTTTTCAAACAGAGCTGTGACATTGACTTTTGATCCGATGACCTTGAAACTTCCTAAGAACATTCCTCAGCACATTTCCTACAAATCCTCAACAGTAAAATATATACAAAAGTTCTATAGTTTTTTAGCTATTTTGAGTTGAAATTTTCAAACAGCTGTGACCTTGACTTTTGATCATATGACCTTGAAATTTGCCAAGAATATTCTATAAGATATTTCCTGTAAATGCTCAACAGTAACATATATACAAACGTTCTATAGTTTTTGAGCTATTTTGAGTTGAAACTTTCAAATTGAACTATGACCTTGACTTTTGATCCGATGACCTTGAAACTTCACAAGAATATTCTTCAGCATATTGCCTACAGATCTTCAACACTAACATATATATAAAAGTTCCACAGTTTTTTAGCAATTTGGGGTTGAATTTTTCAACTTAAGCTGTGACCTTCACCTTTGATCCGAGGACATTAAAATTTAATATATATTATTGGGGGAATTTCCTAGAAATCTGCTACAGTAACCTATATATAAAAGTTCTACAGTTTTTGAGCTATTTCAAGTTGAAATTTTCAAATTAAACTGTGACCTTGACCTTCAGTCCGATGACCTTGAAACTTATATTTTTTACATTATTGTCTATTAATTACTGTCTCAAACTTAATTTTCCCCTATGGAAACTTTTGAGGTATTTAGAGTTGAAATTTTCAAATTGAGTTGTAGCCTTGACCTTTGATTCGATGACCTTGAAACTTCAGTTCATTTCCTACAAATCATTTAGAGTAACCTATATATAAAAAGTTCTATAGTTTTTTAACTTTTTTGAGTTGAAAATTTCAATTTGAGCTGTGACCTTGATCTTTGATCTGATGACCCTGAAACCTCCCAAAAATATTCCTCAGTGTATTGCCTACAAATCTTCCACAGTAACAGATATATAAAAGTTCTATAGTTTTTGAGCTATTTGGAGTTGAAATTTTCAAATTAAACTGTGCCCTTGACCTTTGATCCGACAAACTTGAAACACCTCACTGAATTGTCCACATATCTTGCACAGTAACGTTTTCGAGCTATTTTGAATTGAAATTTTCAGAGAATTTTCAAACTCACCTGTGACCTTGACCTTTTGACTGATGACCATGAAATTTCACATGACTATGTATCAGCCTATTCTCTACAAATCACTCATGTATATGACTATACTAAAACCTGATAGTTCTAGAGATACTGAGATTTTAAATTTCTAGATATCTCTGTGACCTTGACCTTAAATCACGTGACCTTGAAATCTTTTGAACTTGTGCACATTATGAAGCTGAACAACTTTTTTATGCATATGTGTAAGTAAAGATTCTTAGTTTCTGAGATATTTTGACTTTTGATTTTTAGCTGACAAAATATGAACCCTTTTTTCAGCCCCTGGCGAATTTTTTTCAGGGGACACTCGGTTCAAATTTGAAACCCACATGCACAATTTCAGTCTTTACTCTTCCAGAAAACCAAAACAGATTTACTCTAGCTTCAGTGTGCCACAAAATGGGACATGAAAAAAGGAAAAAAGGGAGATAACTCTGAAAATAAAGGTAATTTCGAAAAAAATGAAAACGGCTCCAGGTATTTTGATTGTCAATAACTGCTGAAAATTTGAGGAAAGCCGTTTTTAGCTAGAACCGATACAAAATATTACAATATCTGTTTTATGGATAACCAAATGGGTACTTGATTTTCAGCTACATATCTCTTAGTATTGCATTATGGGGTACATTTGTGACCTCAAGTCAGAAATCAATGTTTAAAACCAATGATGATATGGTACATGAGGTATGTCATATTTTGGTTGTTTGTGTCTTTCATTTTACACAGTACTTAAGTTAAAATAATTGACATTAAAGGGGCACTAGCTGTGTTTACAAAAATAATTATTTCCATTTTTTTACTTTTACTACTTGTACTTGATGTACAATAACAAATAAGAGCTATACACAGGTATACACAATCTTATATTCCTATATATTTTGTGAAAATAAGGTCAGGTACTGTGTGGTATTCATATATAAATAGTATGGCTGAGTTAATCAATTGCAAGTGAAATGGTTTTTCACGCAATTTTTACAGAATATATAGGAATTTGAGAATTTTTATGCCTGTGTATATATCTTTGTTATTGTACATGTATTTCAATGTAAATAGTAAAAAAAAAAGAAAGAAAAAACCACACACAGCTGGTGCCTTGATCGTCTGATGACGTACTAGGTTAATACTAAAATAGTATTATTCTGACAATTGAAGGTAAATTATTTAGAATTTCGTTTTTCTTGTTTGTTTGAATGGTGTTTTCTGCAACACTCAACACATTTAAGTAAAATGGTGGGTGCCAGTTTTTAATGGTGGGAAAGAGAACCAGGTTAAATTGTATTCGGCGTTATGTTTTGTATATGGAACATGTATGATCAATTTATATATTGGTCTTCACCATTATAAAATACATTTTGCAACATCACAAGAATGTTCATGCACTAGCCATATTTTACCCCACATTAATGTGTTCATGGATGAGTTAATTCTTTTTTTCATGAAAAATCGTCATTTTTCAATTTGTCAATTTGCCATCTTCATTTTATCTTCACATCCTGTTTTTTTTCTGAACGAATATAGCCAGTAAATTCAAATCAATAAATTGATTACTTCGTTCACCTCACTGAAGCATTTCCCATTTGATGGAAATGAAGACGTTTCAAATACCTGTCCAAAATCCAATGATTTGAAATTAACACTTTAATTGCGAAAATGACGTTATCCTTTAGTTGTTAATTTTGATATTGATTTTCTTTGACGTACTGATGTGTAAACAGGTATGTATCAATTTTCATCCAAATCACCCTGACATTCCTCGTTCGAAGTTCTTCTGTGTTTCAAAATTTAAACCAAATGCGGGGTAACATCTTAAGGAATTAGTTTTAAACAGCTGCTGTATAGTGAATTGATGTGGTTGCAAGTACATTATGAAATTGGATCAATGGTCGTATATTTATGTCGCCATTCTAACCTTACAACACAATTGAGATAAATGAAGTTTATTTATCTGGAATTAGATGTTTTTAGAAAAGAATCTACAGAATGTTAAGCAATGAATGTATATTGGTATATTTAGGCACTGTTTAAGTATGTCTTTCCTTGGGAAAATGCATTTATAAGTTGTTATGCTGAATCAATGCTGAAAAACAATTCTAAATATTAAATGTTCAATCTTTGCTAGAAATTCTTCATATGAATATATAGATATGTTCACAGGTGATAAATTGTAATTATATCTACCTGGATTTCAAAATGTTTCTTAACTTGTGGAAGACACGTGCACAAATAAGTATTGAATATCAATCAGTTTAAAAATAATTCAAACAGTTCGTATATTTTATAAAATACAAACGCATGGGGTAATTGTTATCTTAATTAGTCTTTCTCTTTACCAGTATCAGATGAAACTTCAGACACTTTTCATGATATAAAAAATTCCTAAAAACTGTAATGGTCATTAAGTGGACACGGTAAAATGTCATATGATACTATTTGTATGATCAATAGGCAAGAACCTTTAATCTTACGAGAACACATATTTTTATTCCGTCGTACACTAAGATAAATTCGCTGTTTTAATCGGTGAAATATTTCCATGACTTGTATCTTTATACAAGATCATATTAACGTTTTATTGTTTGGAGCAAGATATCAGAGTGCAGCGTTATCAATTTTATTAAGAAATTGACATTTTACATTTCAATAAATATGATAACAAATATGTTAACTGAAGTGTTTTCCTATTGACAGTTTATTTTAGATCGATTTCTATATCATTGACCAGAGTAAGCAATGTAAAGTATTTGTTCGAGGATTCAGTCGTTACTGACAATATTTCATTTTTTTTAAGTTCGTCAACGCGTATTGTGAATTGAACATTTTTATCACCAAGAATGAATTAATGTTGCATTGATACATTAAATGACACTGATAAATTAGTTGCGGGTTATTTACTTTTTAAAGTAAATTCAACAGAGAAATTTGTATACCGTAATGATAAAACTGTATATAAAACAATTTATTTATATTCCGGTCATAAATATATTTAAGAAATACAAATAAAAATGTAAACTAGTGTTCCGATAAGTAACTGATTAATACGATTACAGAACTGGACATTTTCAATATCAGTTGTAGTAGTGAAAAGGGCATAAACTGATCTTTCTTTTCTACTTTTAACACTTTTACTTGATGTACAAGAAATTAGAACTATAAACAGACATACAAAGTCGTATATTCCTATATATTCTGTGTTAATAAGGCCAGTTCATATGTGGTATTCATGTTTAATAGTAAGGATGATTTAATTAACTGCAATTAAAGTGACAAATCTTTGGTTTCTCAAGCAATGTTCACAAAATGTATAGATATTTAAGAATTATATGTATATCGTTCTATTGTATATCAATCTAAGTAGTAAAAGGAAAACCAATTTTAAAAAGCACAGCTAATGCTCCTTTAATCTGTACAGGGAAGGTAAATATTGATATTGTGAATCTGACACCGCGTGGTACCGCAGTATGAAGCTAATGTCGGTACCAATGATAAGGTCAAATAATTTGAAATTCAGTATATCGGCCTTTTAAAAAAATACAAAAATAGGAAATAAAGATACGAGTTAAGGTGCTCGTTTTCATTCAATACAGATAGAGTAAACAGTGGCTGCGATGATCAGAAATAGTCATTCAATTTGTACAGATTATTTAGTCCAAACAGGAAGCTGATCTTTAGTTGCAATGAAACAGTAATAATAAAGGTAAAATAAAATTTCATACATATATATATATATATATATATATATATATATATATATATATATATATATATATATATATATATATAAAAAAAACAAAAAGTGTTCAAAAGCACCGAACCATTAAGCAAAAGTATTTATTAATTGTTCAAATATCCATTATATGGGTATAGTTATACCAACATATACTTATATAATACATATGAATCTGAAAAGCGCATATTTACAATATATACAATATTATCACATGTAAATACATTAAATCATTACAGAGAGCATGTAATTACAAACGTACCTATGTTAATCAAACATATGAGCTTACATAAAGGTATAATGCTGTTTTATAGTATGATTGTTTTAAGTCATCTTTATTGCACGGCCTACGTTGAAGATGGTTATATGCAACTTTTGTTATTGTGTCGAAATGATTCGACTAATGATAGCCTTACGATAGCTTAATTAAATGAGCTACAGAATGCCCTAAAATAACCTGAGTTAACTTTGACTAACAAAAAATATTATAAACATAATACCAAAGTTATAATGCTCAAGGTGATCGTTGCTGTCAAATAGACAGAGGATTCATCAGTTGAGCTCCATCTTAAAATATATGAATATGTATATTAAAAAGGTATCATACAATATAGTATCAATAATGTTAAGCCAAATCCGTTTAAGAGTAACCACTGTAAAAAGATTACTACCTCAGTTTCGAAAAAATAGAGTTTAAATGATGTTATCAGTGCCAAATATTAGAAAGGACAATTGGTCTTATCCCGTTTGGGATTCGCAATTGTTCTTCATGTTGAGACAATTTGCACATCTAATTCGTCGTGTTATATTGGACTTATTTTTTTTTATCATTTATTGGTTCTTCTTCAATTTGACTTTTTACCACTGGCTGACACGTCGCAAACTATAAAAAGGTGGGAACTTGCCATACCTCAGGACACGGGTATGTCAGCTTCTTCAAGTATACTACTTAGTATACAACTATCAGCTGGTACCGAAATACCAGGCACTAGGTTTATGTATACCCTCGGGGACTCCACCAGTAGTGGCAATGACCTAATGGTTATAAATATTATAAACATAATACCAATACAACCCTTTTGAAATATGATCGAGTCATGTAATTATAAGATTATCTAATAAATACTTTCAATACAAAACAATTTATTAGAAATAAAGCATGAAATCATAAATAAATTCAATTATTCGTGAAATTGAGTCAAAATGCACAATTCTAAATGAATATATAAATGTATATTCAAAATAGCTTCCAAAAGTCAAAAGAACTATAAACATCATCCTCGGTGTTGTTAAAACTTTTAAGTTGTAACCAAACATTTGCTCTTGTTGTATCACATCAGACAGTACTAATGTAAAGACTGATGCTAAGATGAATTTTGTTACAATACCAATTATCTGTGATAATTATTTTAAAGACGTCTGTCACTGTATAACAAATCATTTAAACAACCGCACCTCGGTCTACATCCTCGAAGACAGTTGTGTAACTCTTAATTATTTATCTATGATGCAGAATAAACGTACCAGAAATGCCTATTATATTTAAATACATTTTATTTATAATTGATAGAAATATAACATTAATGAAAAATAGGATAAACCATTCTCTAATATCATCTTACTTAGGTGTAATGTTAAGCAAATAAAAACTTTAGATACAAAAAGGACAGAAACCAAATTATTTTACCGTCAAGTGATCCAGCACACTTTACCTATAGATATGGACCGACAGAAGTGACTGAAGCGGGATCAGGTGTAATGGAGGAGTAAGAATCCCTTCACGTTGGTCACAACTACTCGCACCTGTCGATCGGTCACACCTACTGCGAGTTCACAGACAAGTTCAAATGATGTAAGAAGTAAAAATTAAGAAGTACCAATTAATAATCGAAGCTAACGTCCATTAGAACACGTCGAATTAGATATGCACTGGTTTCAGCATAAAGAACAATTGCAAATCCCAAACGGGATAGGACCGGGTGTCCGGAAGGAATCAGCATCCTCTGCTGGCATTCCACATCCGTCGCAAATGTTCCATGGAAACCTTTCTAGTACGATGAACGGTGAAAAGGTCAAGTTTGGTAAAGAAGTCAAGTTCGATGAAAAGCACGATTGGCGAAAGGGAGTCACTGTTTGTCTCCAGAATAATATCTAATATTATTGTGAGGGGATAATGTTTAACAAGATCCCCGTATCGACCTTAAAACTTATTAAACGACAAGTGAGGAATAAATCCTACTCACGAACAGTATACCAATATTTAGTTACCTATTTAGTATCCACTATTGAGCAGGTGCACTAGATCATACATTGAAAAAGATATACTAATTTCAAACAAGGTCATTAAACAGACGAAATGTTAAAATCAGAGGAGATTAACGATAGCCTTCTAACAACATATTACTAATTAGTAGTTTGTCTTTGTATATGAATTGTTCATATGTTGAACACGACTGATATATCGGATCATCTGAGAAATATGAGCACCATATTCAAGCAAAAAGACTTCTTTGGTTTTGAAAGCTGGCTATTGGAATATAAAAATCTCAGATACCAAAGTATAAATTAATAGAATGTGATCAGAAATCTTTACGTTTTGTCGTACAAGCTTTGTTGTTAATTTACCGTCTGTGTCTACAGTAAACAAAATATCATGACGTCTATATGAATTGTAGAATTAAGTTGTTTTGTCATGTTTTCATGTATTCCTCTGAATATGGTTGTGATAGAAATAAAATAAGAAAAATATACACCGTTGAAGTGTTCATGACATTAATGACACTTTAAGTAATATTTGGAAAGTAGGTTTTTTAATGTTGTATTTTATTCTGCTTTTTTAAATATTTAAGAAATGCCTTTACAGGTGTGACATGCTAACAGTGGACGCTGACTTCTTCTTGACACCTGGTCCCATTCGTTCGTCATGTTGAGACCATTTCCAGTTTTTCGTATTCTAATGGTCTTTGAGTTTCGAATCTTCATTTTTCAAAAGTTCATTACTTAGTAATAAAGACAAATTATGTTTTTTCCTTGTCTAGAGAATGAAGCCATTGATTCATTACACATCAAAATAGTAGTTACAAGTGTTATGTAAAATGACATATAATCGACTTGTATGTTTATTAAATTATAAGTTATCGTCTTGAGCATTATAACTTTGGTAGCATGTTTATAATATTTATAAAATGTCGGTTAGTTACTTTTGAACAACCCTGTCCTTGTCATTGCTACATTTTCAATCAGCCAGCTGTTAACACATTTATAATATCATTACAGTAAATATACCTTTATGATGAAAATAGAAGTTTATAAAATTCATGGATTTAGAGGATCTGTAAGTAAAACAGATAAGACAGTGTAATAGATGTGCGTAAATAGACAACATATCTTCCTGTTGTTTTTCTATACCTTTTTTAATTATAATTGTTATTCTACTCTCTGAAGTATTTCTCTGTAATTTTGCAATATTTTATTTACTTCGCAACTGCTGATGTAGGTGTTATTTGTTTTACTCTTATATTATATATCTTTACATTCGAGTCTTATCATTCTGATTTCTCTAAAATTTAATACTATACTTTGTCGAAGTGTAAGCTACACTGTTATGAACCATTTCTGATGGCATATTTACAAACCCCTCAAGAGATCAAAACCATCACAGCTGGCATATGAAGTGTAATTAAGCAAAGGTTTCTAACACTTAAAAACATATTTCAAACGATTTGGTTTCCACCGAAGTCTTTCTGATCTTATTTATTGAATTAAACAGTAAGCAATTTAGAGGGGTATCTTTAACAGTAAAATTTGTTTCAGTCGTTTGTGCTTTCGCAACAGAATGCCGTGATTCAATTCCCGGAAAATGGCATTTATGTACTAAATTTTCTTTGCCTTAAGCTAGGTAAAAAATTAATCACGTCTCTTTCGAATTAAACTTCAAACCGGCATAACATAAGACAAAAGTCCCTTCGTCCACAGAA
Organism: Atrina japonica; assembly: GCA_030159075.1. Lineage (NCBI taxonomy): Eukaryota > Metazoa > Mollusca > Bivalvia > Pterioida > Pinnidae > Atrina > Atrina japonica. The sequence goes on from BROG01000122.1 coordinate 848,877, forward strand.
AATATGATAACATCAACATGGTCAACATTTCAGGATACGGTCATACTCGGGTGTATTCCTATTTAACAATAACGGATTTGTTTTCATTGATCTTCATAATTTGATAATTTGGATTACTTTGATAAAGATAACAATTGATAAAATACAACAGACGACAAATACAAGTAGGTGTTATAAGGAGAAATAAATGATGAAAACCAAACAACAACATCAAATGCACCCACATCTGAACCTCAAGAAGAAATGCCAGCAAGGAGATAGATAACAGTGGTAAATATGTACACAACAGTGGTTCCTATTACTTTGTCAACATCAAACATTACATTCTACAGAAGCGTATTAGGGCCACCTTAATTAATTTTTATTTCTCGTTTTGCCTACTTTAAAGTTGGCTTTTCCAACTTTTCTCTTGGAATTTCCAAACTTTAAATTAACTTTTAAAACTTTTTTCTTGGACTTTTCAACTTTTTTCTCGTTTTTCCAACTTTAAATTTTTTTTTTTTTTTTTTTTTTTTTTTTTAAACATTTTATTGACAAAAGCATAAGACATGCCTGTTTACACTTATGGTCCCAAAGACAGTTCCAGGCTACCTGTGAGACATCAGACAAACACAATAAACACAAAGTAGACACATACATGTACATGTACCTGATACAAATAATACTTTGAACTTTGAACTTAAGTGCATATACGTATATATACAAACACACACATATACACAGGGTTTTCCCTGACGCAAAAAATTCTGCGTATTTACGCGTAAAAATCCTAAATGACGCCTAAAATAAGATCTATTGCGTCCTAGTGGACGCGTTAAATACTTGATGTCTTTCGAGATCGTTTGGGTAAATAAACCAAGCATGCGACCTATTTCTACCAGTTTGCATCTTTTTTTTTTTTTTTTTTTTTTTTTTTTTTAAAGTTGGCTTTTCCAACCTTTTTTTGGAATTCTCAACTTTAAATTGACTTTGCCAACTTCTTTTTGTAATTTTCAACTTTTTTCTCGTTTTGGCAACTTTAAAGTTGGCTTTTCCAAGTTTTGTCTTGGAATTTCAAATTTAAAGTTGGCTTTTCCAATTTTTTTCTCGGAATTTCAAATTTAAAGTTGGCTTTTCCAACCTTTTTTTTATTTCTCGACTTTGAATTGACTTTGCCAACTTCTTTATGTAATTTTCAACTTTTTTCTCGTTTTGGCAACATTAAAGTTGGTTTTTCCAACTTTTTTCTTGGAATTTCAAATTCAAAGTTGGCTTTTCCAACTTTTTTTGGAATTTCAAATTCAAATTTGGCTTTTCCAACTTTTTTCTCGGAATTTCAAATTTAAAGTTTGATTTTCCAACTTTTTTATTGGAATTCTCAACTTTAAATTGTCTTTGCTTACTTTTTTCTTTGAAATTCAAATTTTTCTTCTGGACTTGTCAAGATTAACATTTATATGACCTACATTTATAAATAGGCACTCGGACAGGGTTTATTGAACAAATTTGAATATGTATAACGTAGTTTTGAATTTTTATGACACCGTGTAAAATATCATGAAACGGTACAATTACCGATTGGCAATTAGGCGATTATTCGCTATTATGATGGAGTTAAATGGAAAATGGAAAATCTAAATCAAAACTACCATGAGAGTCTATGGTAGTGACTAATATTGCCAGAAATTGAGCTTGTCAGTGAGTAATCTACATCTGTATATGAAATGTTAATATGTTGAACACGCCCTGGCACATAGGATCATTTGTGTGATATAAATTCCATTTGGGGGTGAATGTGGGATATTACTACTTAAATGTGGAAAATATATGATGGCATTGACAACTGATGAAAATTGTCATTATTAATTGACAAAACGTCGTCGATATATCTAAATGTCAAATTAGAGGACATCGCTAGATTTTTTTATCCTTTTGATTCAGCAGTTCCTGAATGAAGTCTGCTTCATATGAATAAAGGAACTAAATTGAAATTCTGACGCCAATTAAAGGAAAGCTCTTCGCGGTATTTAGGACCTCTTAAAATAAGATTTTTGAGGTTTTCATTTTTAACAATAGAAACGTCGCCGGTGATGACATGCCCGATAGAATTATATTTGAAGGGAGATGATGCACATGAACATTCTTTCTTCCTAAAAAGTTCATAAAGAAGTGTAAAAGGAACAGAATAAAGTTTGCTGCGAATGTGATGAAGGCCCAATGTTTTGTTAACGTAAGCTAAAGGAGATGTTGGGTTTGTTGTATGAACGATGTCCGTGACTTTCCTTACGACTTACGTTAGAATTAAAAAGTGCCATCACATTAACACCACTACACAGTGGGCTTGATAGATTGCCTACACTTTGACTATTATCGTTAAATCCATAGGGGTATGCAGTGCCAAACTGTTTAATCCAAAATTCTTCACGTTGTCACGGAAGGGGATACTCAAGGTGGGGTTGTTGGTCCAGTGGTATATATATATTTTTTTAATTATACGCACTCCCATCGGCAAAATGGAATGGTCAGGGAAGTTGAAATGCCGATAGAGTGTCTGGTTACCCCCATTATTAACCAGACACTTTTATTTAAGGGTCCCTTTCGCCAACATAAATCAAACCACACAAGGTCTTTTTAAATAAACCTAGTTTTTTTCCGGTTAAACCTAGTTTTTCATCAGTTACACCCAGTTTTTCTCGGTAAAACTAAGACATACTAGGTTTGACTTCACCAAAATCACATCAAATAATCATTAATGTGATTTTAACGCAATTCATCGTAGTAAAACTAGATTTGTTTCAAGAAAAAAAGTTTACAAAGTTTTGCTGAATTAAATATAGCCTTTTTTACCCTCTCAGTTAAATTTCCTTATCTAAATAATACTAGTTAATGAGAAAATAGTTGTTGCCGCTAACCAACTAGTCCTCAACTTCAATAAAGTCAAGCAGATTAATATAGGAGGGACATTTTGAAGTTAAGAAACGGTTTTAATTAATTTCATCATAAACAAACGAATTAATCCGTTCTCATGAATTTAAGTTTGAGATAGAATAGCACAAAAACGTCTAAATAAAAAGAAGAAATACGATGGACATTAATTAGTCTACAAGTCGTAATATACTCGTCTAGAACAATAGAAATTAAATTATCTCAGAGGACGAGATGCTTAAATACACTATTTCTCCCCAACACTCTTACATTAAGTGCATTATTTCCAATGTTACTTCTTGTAACATAGCGAAGTAATTAAGTTAACATCCAAACGAATTGCACAAACATCGGTTAATTTTCATTTAATTCTGACTTGTTTTAGAATAATACGCGGCCAAAACAGGATGAAACAAAAGGTTTTTTAGATTATGATTGGGTAACGTTTTATCTACATGTACAACATGGCTTGTAGCAGCTGCACAAGTAATAAATTAGTAATAATTGCATTGCAACACAAGGATTTAATTGAATGTTGAAGTTGATATATTGTAAATATCATTCTCTTCAAAGATCCAGGTAAATCGCTTAACTAAAGTTTGGATAGATTTTACTGATGTAAGTTATTAACGTATTTTAATTGTATAGAAACACATTTACTATTTTATATCATAACGCCAGTTTACTATGCTTCAAATAATTTTTATTCTTGCCTCAGATTGAGGTACTTATGTGTACACGTATTATAGGAGATAAATTTCTTATATCTGTTATTTGAATCATGAAATGGTCTAAGATGATTGCAAAATGTTTCACTTGTTATATATGGGTCTCCATTACCGAGGAGATAGAGCATCGCGCTTAAATATGCTTCTAGTCATCGCAGGTTCGAACCCCGCTGGAATCTTAACTGAATTTTGTGACTAAGTTTGCCATTTTACTTGCGAAGGCCGGTGGTCTCTTGCCGTGGTTTCATTGTAACCGGGTTCTCCCCTCCTCCATTAAAATCTGGTCGCCACCATTTGGCCGAATTTTCTGCCACGATTTCAAGCGATTTTTTGTGGCAAAATCAGGGAAAGTCCTCCCATATACTTTCTTCGTACCAAGATGCTGTAACATTTTCACAGCAGTTTCTCGATCATTTTAACCATCTTTCTTATCACTGACGTCTGATATTTATTGATATGCTTACTTGATCTTTTAAATTTATAGATCCATCGTTACTAAGTTATGACATGGCATAATCTCATATCTATGAGACGTTTATTCTAGTCACCCATTGTTTTTTGTATTCACGTTGTCTGTCTCCATTATAAATACAGAGGGGAAATTAGCAACTAAGCTTTACGACAAATGCGACGATTTCGGTTTTCCCATCGTAAATTTTCCACATTTAAGTAGTAATATCCCTCAGTCACCCGCATATGGAGTTTATATTTCACAAATGATCCGATATGCCAGGGCGTGTACAAACATGAAGATTTCATATACAGAGGTAAACTACTCACTGACAAATTATTGACACAGGGATATCGAAAACTGCGTTTAATGTCAACGTTCCGCAAATTTTATGGTCGGTATAATATCCTTGTTTGCGACTACTCTGTTTCAAAGTGAAATGTTGAGTTGCCTTTTCGTTGGCGGTTGTTGAGACGTCTGTACCAATTGTGACGAGGATACACTCCTCAAGTGTTTTATTGGACTTGGCTGTGGACTCGCGGCGGGTGTGGCCTGTCGACGGGGGATGCTTACTCCTCCATGACACCTGATCCCACCTGTTGGTTTGCAGAGGTCCGTGTTTGTCCATTTTTACCGGATTTGTATCTATGTCCTGGACATTCTTTTGATTTATACTTTGGTATCAGGTATAAGAAAGTGTAAGACGTTCGCTGATTGGTTGATCACAATGTAACAATGAATATGCATTTATAACCAACCAATCAGCGAACGTCTTGGATATTCTTATGTTAAAAATGGAGACAGACGACGTGAATACAAAAATATTCGCTTAAAATCGGGGCATAAAGTTCGGCCTACGCCACCATATGGCTGAAATGTTTAATTATTATAAATAATTTAAACAACTAAAACAAACCTTTGTTATATGTTTTATAGATACATCTTTTAACAGGTAGTCTTTGTTTTTGGTCGTTAATAAATTGTCAACGAGTTCAGTGACTTTAGCATAATAACAAAAAATGAATAGTTGAATGGTCTATATTCGTTTTTTACACCCAGTTATCTGTAATGCTTTTGTAGAAGTCTTACATGATATAATGCGAGCACTATTTCTCGCGAACTATATTAAACCAAAAGATGTATATGATACATGTTTACACCACGTATACACTAGTTCATATCTAATGTGACAGGATTTCGACATTCGATAAAGTATAAATAAAATTTATCTATTACTTAATTTTTCTATTTCAGGGATCGTCTCAAGGTAAAACTTGTAAACCATTGATTGATATGTGTTTGTGGACGACCAGCGTGTTCAAAGTTAAAATCGTTATAAAATGAAATGATGACGTGCGTTATAAGTATTATTCATTTTACGATATTTTCAGAACGTATTCGTTTTTCAACATGACAATTTAATATGCTGTATACACGGTATCTAATTTTATTGAATTGCTTGCTAATATTTTATTTAAACTCCCAGTTCAATATTTATCTGTATGATCTCCAAAATTGTCCAAACAGCTACTTCCACCGTATTTCCGTCTATTTCTACATTCATTTCCTTGTTTCAATCTGTTGTTTCCATGCTTTTTTACCAAATGAGTTTCAGATAGATTAACAGATCCTTCGTGATCAAAACATCTGAGTACTTCTTAATAACAATATGTGATTTTCATAGAATTGCATGTAAAAATCTCAATTGAAAAGGAAAATAGAAGATCGTGAGTCTGTATAGACAATGCTTAATCCCTAAGCTGAAGTCTTCGCAACATAGGTTTGTTAACATCTTATCTGACATTTTTAAAACTCATACTTCATTTCAAGTTTATTATATTTCGCATGTGTCCGATAGCTTGATTTGAATATGTAATTGGTAGAGCAGTCAGCCTATATACTTATTCCTTGCGTGAGTTTTTAAACTTATGTAGGCACATTTGCGATGAAAATTTAATTTCAAATCACACACACACACACACACACACACACACACACACACACACACACACACACACACACACACATTTTCTTAACGTTTTCATGTTTTTCATTACCTTATTATACTGTTATTGATATGTTTTGGGTCATTGCTGTTTATTTATAGTAATGTCATATTTGTTCAAGTCTCAATATGCCCCTATATATTATGAGACACATCAGTGTCTCCACTCATAACCTTCCCTCCACTTTGGATTGTCAGTATTATTACAAAACCTGTAATTTTCTTTTACATGTTGATCCTGTTAAAAGAATAAAAGTTTGTAAACATTTTGGGCATCTATTGAATCTCACACGTAATGTGAACCATAAAAACCGAAATTAATGTATTATGATTCACTATATGCATTTCATTGTATCATTAAACTATAGGCTACATATTAATCTGAAGGTGTAGCTGCATACTTATGCTCATAGCAAAAGATAAATTTTGATGGTAGATTACTTTCTTGATAGTTATTCTACGACCTTGTAATTATCCGTGCGTGCATTCAAGTAATTGTCATATAAAATTGATTTCGACCTTATTTACTTTAGAACTGAAGTAGTTACATTGTACGTCTTTGTAAAGCACTGCAAGAACAAATGGACTTCGACAAAAGAATATTTAAATATTCAGACAGTACATGGTATTGATTAAATATTTATCTAATTAATGCTAATTCTGAAGCTACAATATATTTGATTATCTTTATTTCACGAAGCAGCATATATAAGCATGTTTCTTTATCTCATACAGTACAATAAGACGTTTACCAGTTACAATACAGATACAACATTAATTTAACTTTTGAGCGGAGCAGCTTTGATTGTACTAATTATTCATATTTCATCAAAAATATCTTTCCACCGGATCATCAGGTAGCTCCATTTAAGGTAAATAATAATGTATATTTCACTGTGTTTCTGTATATATTATGAATATACTTTATGATTTATATTCTGTGTATTAATTAGAAGTTCATGTTGTATATGTTAATGGCTTATTTGTAATTGACAGGTTACACATATCAATCGATCATTTGTATAGATTTTTGATAAACAATTCTGACTAGACATGCAGGTAAATTGAGTGTGTACTACATTGCTTTTGAAGTTAGAATATATTTTGCTATCAGTAAAAGCATGTATATCCGTGCTCTCTCTGTGCGTGTTTTTAATTACAACCGGTAGGTAAGTTATGAAAGAGGTACAAAACGAATATCTAGCTGGCACTGTGTAGGTCGAGTTATACATCTACCTGGTACTTTGTTGGTCAATGTATACTGTGTATGTTAAGACGTCTACCTTGTACTATGTAGGTCAAGTTATACATCTACCTGGTACTTTGTAGATCGGGGTATACATTTACACTGTACTATGTAGGTCAAGTTATACGCCTTGATGTGGTGCTCTGTAAGTCAGGTTATATATCTATTTTGTACTGTCTAGGTCAAGTTATACATCTACGTGGTACTTTGTAGATCAGGGTGATACATTTACCTGAAGCTATAAAACTAGTTGGTGCTATGTAGGTCAAGTTATACATCTAGCTGGTAATTTGTAGGTCAAGTAATACATCTAGCTGGTATTGTGTATGTATATAAAAAATTTCAGATACCAAAGTATAAATGAATAGAATGTCCAGGACATAGATATAAATCCGGTAAAATGGACAAACAAGGACCTCTGCAAACCAAGAGGTGGGATCAGGTGCCATAGAGGAGTAAACATCCCCTGTCGATCGGTCACACCCGCCGTGAGTCCACAGTCAAGTCAAATGAAATACGTGAGGAGGGAATCTTCGTCACAATTGGTACAGACGTCTCAACAACCGCCAACGAAAAGGCAACTCAGCATTTCGCTTAGTGAAACAGAGTAATCGTAAACAAGACGTTTGTCGTAAAGCTTATTTGCTAATTTCCCGTCTGTATCTATATTGAGTAAAATGTCTAAGTATGAAGCGCGTGTGCTTGATTCTGTTGTATCTTTAATTTCTATTTCTCTGGGATATATCGCATTGACATATGAATCGAAATTGTCATTACAAAACGTCGTAGATATATCTAAATGTCAATATCAAAGGACACCGGTAACTTTTTCTTCTTTTGATTCAGCAGTTTCTGAATGAAGTATGAATAAAGGAACAGGTCGGCCAATAAAGGGGCACAATTGGTACCCATAGGAATGCCGACAGTTTGTTGAAAGACCACGTTCCCGAACATTACAAATATATTGTCTCTTAGAAATTCCATTATGCTTTTTATATCAACTCCAGTGTATTTATGTGTAGAATCAGAGTGGTGTTTGATAAAATAAGTATCCTGATAGCCAATCACTAGATATTTAAATTTTCGGGTACCACCTTTAGTGAAAAAACAGTTGTCTATGATGCTAAAAACTCTTTCTTTAAATTTTTATGTGGAATAGTTTTGTAAAGAGTAGAGAAGTCATATATTTTGATACTGTGAATTCAAGAAAAATTGTGTGCCTTCAAATTTTCTAAAAGCTGTTTAGAATTTTTTAGTATCCACATCTGATTTACACCGCTTATGGCACTAACAACTGCAATGTGAATTTAGCATGGGTGACTGCCTAACAAAACTATTTCAGGGGATATTGGATTAGTTTTAAACATCGAGGTTAGAGTGCTATATTTATTTATCAATATACTTTTTTAACTGGGAAGAAGTGAAACTACTGTCATAAATGATATAATAATAGAAGTGTGGGGGCGATTTTCCTAAGTGAGCTTACATTATATACAGTAGTTTACATTATATAATTAGATAAATACAATACTATTTCTCTCTTTGTTCCTCGTAATTGAGAGTTCTCAAATTACAAGTCTCAACTTAAGTTGCCAAATTATTCCGAAACAAATTTTATTCGAACATTCAAAATATGTCAAGTATTGTTTAAAGCTGAAATTACTATCAGAGCATATAGGTTAACTAAGATTTTGACTTAAAACGTAAACAAATACAAATATATTCCATCTCAGTGGCAGCAAATACATATATGAATTCTCATCGGTTCGAATTGGTCAGTCGTTTTCAATTCAGAATAAATAAACAATATATTATAATATCATTATATCGCAAATTTCAAATCTCAGTAAATTGGGTGAACACTGAAACATCAGGCGGGAGGAAGATTTTTTTTTATATATCAGTCAGTTTTATTCCTTACTTCCCTATGCTTGAAGTCTCAATATGATTAACACGTTAGATAGCTACACTGACTACATCAATTTTGACTATTAAGCGATAAATAACTAAATATGCTCATAAGGGTGAGCTTATTATATCTAGATAATACTCTTCTGCACTAATTACTTCCTCAACAGTGTTTTGACTAGTGAGAGAATCAGTAATACCAAGGCACGTAAGAATGTGTTACATAACCTTGAAATATGTCAAATTAGACCGAAACGTCAAAGGTGTTATTTGTTTTACTGTAATACTAAAACTTATGGTGATTTACCGGAATATATCGTCATCCGACCAGTAGAAATCACTACTATTGATACGATTTTGCGTAGATATTAACGTTCATTTATTGATTCAAAATAGATGAAAAAAAGTCATTTGCAATTACGAGTCGCTTTCTATGCTGGAGTATGAACATTATCGATTGATATGTCAAAAGTCGATTATTAGTCAGTGATATCTGCAAAATCTCTCTCTCTCTCTCTCTCTCTCTCTCTCTCTCTCTCTCTCTCTCTCTCTGTCAATATTTGCATAATATCACTTAAATTTAAAAATAGTTGAATCGATGGTAATAAGTCTAGTTGTTGTTTTTTGATAGTTTCAAACAGTTTTGTGTACTTTGCTTGTGTTTTCATTCACATTTGTCTATTTCTTTGGCTGTTATTATAGTTATTCACTTCTTTGATTTGGATACAAACACCTATATAACCATGTGACATCTCATTCGTATTTCGGTTGTGGGATACGTGTTTGCGTGCGAGTATTTATATGTGTGTGTTATCTACGTTAATTAAACCTTTATGTTTAGAGGAAGTGACATGTCCCGACTTCATTTTTGTCTGTGACATTAGTCAATGTTTATATATATATATATATATATACGATCGGTGCCCAGAACCATAAAGATTATGAATTACTTAAGTCTAAAAATTTTACTTAAGTTTCGCTAATTCTGAAATCTGATTGGCTAAGCAGGCCAATTTTAGAATATTCTCAAACGTAAGTAAATTCTCAAGTCTTATGGTGCCAGGCTCTGGTTTACAACGATATTCCTAAGACCATTGTTCCCTGCAAATTAACCGAATTCCAATGTATACATTAAATTGACCGAGTTTCACTAAATGCATGTTGCAATGAGTACATATATATATATATATATATATATATATATATATATATATATATATATATATATATATATATATATATATATATATATATATTCGATTCGATTTTGATAGACAAAGTTGTAAAGAACAGATTGTTTTTCAGACATTTTCTTTTGTGTTTGTTTTGGTTATTTTCAATATGACGCTGATTAGTAGACGAGTTATATTCGACATAACTACACACTGCTTTCGTTATCGAAGACTGGATTACCATTTATCCTAATGATAAGCCTGTGATGATATTGATGTCATATTAACAAATGCGTCTATGCCGCTGATAAGACTTTAATTTAGGATAAGGCACAATGCTTGATGATTTTCTATTCATTGATTCTGGTTAATCAATTCAGCGTTTCCTGCACATACTAATTACACAAATAAAACGGAAACTCTTACTTTCCCCGGAATAGTTCTGATTCTATAACGAATTTTAGTATTTCTTTTATGTTTAATTACATTGGACATTTAAAGGTCCATGTTACATATAGCATTGCTTTTGTCCTGCTATAAGTACCTGACTACAATTAGGAGACAGATCGTGTAGCATTGCACATCAGTAGTGACCAAGATCGAAGTAATGTGGCTATAATGTAGCGATAATGTACTCAAACGAGGTTGATTTTCATTTCATTTTAGTTGACCGCATGAAAAACCCATTTCAATTCACGTTTTTTGTTTCGATATTGTAATATATTCATTCCTACTGGTGAATTCTGGTTTCATAACGTAAGTTTTTTTTAAGTGTTTCGGTCTTTTCCTATCTTATATAGCCATAATAGCAACTGGGAATGACAAAATCCGGGAGGACAACAGTTATTATACTTGTCATATTGATCTCGATCAAAGACACAAGTTATTAAGGTTCAATGTGACCTATTGTGATCGAACGTGCATTGTTTTACTTGACACATTTTTACTTCTTATCTAGAACCAGTGGGAATTTTTATGTATATATGTTCTGTCAATTTCTACAAAGAATGCTAATGAAAAACGAAATTTGTCCATAAACGGGACAGAAGGTACAGCTTTATATCAATGACTTGTCAGTTCAAGACTGATTGACTTTCTGTGTATTAAAATGTATGAAAACAATTGTTAGGAATTACCTAAGGATTATTGTGACAAAGTGTCAAGTTTGTGAGATAGAAAGTCAAGGTCACAGGGACTAAAGTAAACAGAAAATATATTTTTGTGTTAATTTTTTTTTACACATTTCTTACTTACTTTCAAGGGACCAATGGGTCAATTCTAACAATATTTGACAGGGACTATACCTATGAAAAGCTGACTAGTGTTTACAAATAAAAAGGCGCTAGGACACAAAAGGTCAAAACTTCGTACTTCTTAAAAGAATTAATTCACGTGAACCAATAATAATCACAATGTTTTCAATATAATCACAATTAACTCGGGTGACTATTAAGGTCCATTATTTATTAAGTTTATTTCGGTAAACTGAAGAAGTACCAATGGATATAAAATGGTCTCAACAAGAACAACAGCGAATAGGACAATAACGGGATAGGACCGGGTGTCCGGAAGAAGCGTCTCCTGTTATCAAGCTAGGTTAGAATTTCATCAGTCAATTTTTAAAATTCTGATTGACAAAAGGGAGTCACTGTATCTGGTCGTGCTCCAAAATACTATCTAACATTCTTGAGAGCGGCCCTATTGACGATAAAACTTTCTGAGGGAAGATTTCAAGCTGAATATAACTTTTGAAAATCTACTGAATTTATTCGTCAATTACTTCGAATGCAAACACATGTTAACACATTACTAGTATATACATAATTAAACATATGTACGCACATATGTAAAGGAAGATAACTCTAATTACACATCATCTCAGTATAATGACACATGCGCGACTTTTAGAAACGTCAAGAAAAAATCATGGGGTATTCCAAATTGGGATAAATGAAGAAAGCATGCCACTTAGCACACTACAAATTCAATTAAAGGTTAAATTTCTCATAATGCTATTAATATTGTCTCCTTTGGATACGTATAATGATACAAATTTTAAATGTAACTATTTTAGTTTCTGTTCGTTCAGAATTTCTACATCCGACTGTGGTGAGTCTATTGACTAGCTTTTTATTTGTGCCTGTTATACGGTAGGGATAAATGGCGGACTATCTTTTGTGATCGTTCATTAAGTATGACAAGGAGCAAGGCAGCAAGACCTTCCGTGTTATCAATTCTTATACAATGTCTTTCATGAAGTATCCCTTCAATACTCACTAGTTCCTATGATAATCAAATATGATATTTACATATCTAAATGACATCATCTGTAAATGCTATCTTTTGTATGTTTACTCTTGTTATGAACTCACATATCATACTTTGCACAGATCAAATACGAACTATCAGACAGTGGAACGAACCTAAAGTCACGTCTGCTCCTGTTTTCAAGACATACAGGTATGGTGTTTCCGACATATAAGAAGCTGTTGTTTGAGCGAACAATCACCTATTTAAAACTGCAGTGTTCTTTACTTATCTTTTTGCACCCCTTTGTCTTTCAGAGTGTTATCCATTCAACTGTTTTGTTATCGATAAAAAGAAAAGATCTTATTTCATGCAATTTAAATTATTTCCCATATCATTGTCATCTTCTTGTGTTTATTATATACTTATGATATTAAGAATAAGACAATATAAACATAGGATCTCGTTATAGCATCGTGCTTAAAACGATGAAGTAGCTCACCTCTAATGAGCAAAGGGTTCGAATCCCGCTAAAACCTAAGTTGATTTTAGGTGGTCTCTTCCCAGATACATTATAAAAAAGTTCTCTCCTCCACCGCTAAACAACTGACCGCCGTCTTATAACTGGAAACAGAGAACTGTATTGCATTTGTCAGTACTGCAGTAACTTATGATAGATTTGAAGACATACCTTTCTGTTTTCTTGCTGTAATCTAGTATGATTCAATGAAAAATCAACAGAAAAGGTTTAATAAACCTTAATGTGCCAGATGATAGTCATGGTTGTTTCACAATTCAAGATTTAAATGTAAGTTTTCATAACTTTTCACAATATCTTGGCACATTGATGGCTTATTAACATATCAGCCCTTGCTTGATGTTTATATTGATTTATAAATAGTTGCCTACATAGGATGAAAATATATCTTAAATTGTTTCAACAATATCCTAGATATCCTTTCTTCAACCAGAAACCGTTGAGATATTTAAAGTAAATATGTAGATAGTGTAGGCCGATTGCATCTTCATTATACAACATGAAATAATTATTATGCAAATATCTCTTAGTATCCCGCTGTGTTAATGATCGTCGACTGGAATCTGACGTTGCACTTTAAAGGTATCGGTATCCCTGCTGTTTACGCTTCCTTTTATATTTCACTGTGATTTCATAATGATTCGCTAGACGTTTGGATAAAACAAACACTATAGTTACGGGCCCAAACAGTCTTGCATGTGAAACTCCACATAAGTTACGTTCAATACCCACATACTTACTTTACAGAATATTTTTCTCTCTCTCCTGTGGAGAAGGCCTATGTTTTTCCGTCCTAAATACAAATTAATAAGTGGTACAATTACGACCTATCTTTCCACACTGCATTACGTTTTAAGGTTCGAGTAAATTATTATTTGATTTCATGGACTTCAAATGAGTATTTTTTTTTTAAATGGGAAGATAAACAATAACGATTTCATGGATATTTAATTAATATCAGCAGAACCTGGAATTAATAAGTCAACAGAAAAGTAGTTTCTGAGCAGATCTTAATTACGACACATCTGTGTCCTGTTACTCGCTTATCAATCTTAAGTACGAGATAGATTAGTAGTTAATTCAATATTGAAGCAATTGTGACATTATCCAGGTTCCATAGTAAAATGTGGTTCTTTCGACACGACATATCGAATTGTGAAGTTGGTTTTAGCTTTAAGTAATAATTGAACATCAAACAGCCTGTATGCACCTCTAGTTACACATAATGCAAACAGTTGATAGATACAAAGGCGTTGTAAGATTGCTTATATATGTTTGTATTATGTTTCGTCTAAAGTGATACGCATCAGGAGACTGTAGGAGTACACAGGAATGTATTCACGTGATTGTTGGTGTCTAAGCAGATTATATCGAGTCGAAAAGGAAAGAATAAAAAAGAGTACAGCCCAAACATAAGTGTTTCCTTGTTAACCGAAAGTCCAAGTCAGGAATGCGTTATGAATAAAACGAACTAGCAGAGATATTAAATGTGTTCATGAAACGAATCTCTCTACCAACGGTTCAAATACAGATTTATAATTGAAACTACAGGGAATATTAAAGTCTTTAACGATACAGACAAAAGAAGTAAAATATAGAGAGCAGGAGAGAAGATAACAGAGAGAGAGAGAGAGAGAGAGAGAGAGAGAGAGAGAGAGAGAGAGAGAGAGAGAGAGAGAGAGAGAGAGAGAGAGAGAGAGAGAGAGAGAGAGAGAGAGATGTACTTTGTCTGAGTAATTGCTAACCAAATGGAAGGAAATGTAATACAATGTAACACCACTTTGCGGTAGAGATGAAGAGAAATCAGTTGGAGCGTCCGAGTGCACATAATATTTTGTTCGCAAGACGAGGCTTTTCGAGTCGTGGACTAACAAAATTTTGTTCACGATGATTTATACTTTGCCATCCCTCCCTCAAACTTTTTTCTCTCATGTTGAAACAGTATAAAAGAGCGACTGAGCCCAGGTAACGACAAAAATGAAATAGAAATCCAGGTACTTCCGGAGTGGGCTTATCTCATCCTGTAAGTTGAGATAAAATTTTCCCCACATTTAAATTCGCAGACAAATCAGTCTCAAGTGAGAGAAAATGTAATCCACTTCAGTATAGAGAAAATAAAACTAGGCCACACTGTGCCCATCCATGTAAATTATTCATTAGGAACAATTATCTACGTACATGTTTAACAAATCATATAATGATAATTTACCAAATAATTTTTAGTTTTATTAATTTATCCAGATGAAGGATATCTGTTTCATTTCGATTTTCAGCTAATAATAGAAAGTAAATAAAGCTTGATTTTAATCAGATGGAAGATGCTTTTTGATAACCATCAATTAACCACTCGAAA
Source organism: Atrina japonica (assembly GCA_030159075.1). Lineage (NCBI taxonomy): Eukaryota > Metazoa > Mollusca > Bivalvia > Pterioida > Pinnidae > Atrina > Atrina japonica. The sequence continues at coordinate 864,429 of BROG01000122.1, forward strand.
ATAGCTGGCAAAACGAAGCAAAATGTTGTAATTATTCTGTTTTTTTTCTATCAATTTTTTCTCTTAGATTAAAGATGCATATTATTATCAACATCAGTAAAATCTGGATTTGATAAGTAAAAATACTTTTACAAAGAAAGGAAGATATCATTCACATGTATGATGATGAATGGTTTGTTTTCGGAACATCAACAAATGTAACTAATTAAGATAAGATGTAAGGGGAGTTAAAAAGTGATCAATTTGTTTACCTGACATATCCTTGTGAATTATATTGCCAGTGTGTATTGATATACACGTGGGTGTAGTTTTCTTAAACATAATAAACTCCATGGTTCCCTCCATCCGTCGGAACTGATAAGACGAATCCTAAAGACAACTTTCAGTCCTTTCTAATTGCTCATAAATCACTTAAACACATTTATTTTCATTCTTATTAAGCTGTTGATCATATCATTGTGTTTGCCCTTTACTTTCAGTGATGTACATATTATCAATACTTGTTCTATTTGATAATTGCAATTTCTTCCCTGTTATTTTCAGTCATGAATTTCATAACATGCTACATCTTTTCATCATTTATATCACATCAATTTCTATTAATTAAAACATTTTTACTTATTGTACAAATCTAAAAATTGTATCCCAAAGCAATGAGCTAAGGGAGGATGCAAAATAGCCACATTATTTCAAGACTTGTTGAACTCTTAATTTGTGATTGCTAAAATTAATGTCAGAGAACTGAAAGTGTTTTTTTTATTCTGGTTTCCTTTGTGTTTTACATTTTAGAATCAATTATAATGTAAACTAATCAGATTCGAAAATATACCTGTACATTTGTGTCAGTGTTTACGTGCCTCTGTGTATCTTTTACGTATACAACAAGGTGAATATCTCTCGATGATAGATACATGTATAACTAGGTCTTGTATGGATTAAAAAGTTTGTCCGTACATTTCTGAAACAATGTCAGTTTGTTTAAAACATTCTTATGTACTTTTACAGCCTTATTTTGAAACTGGCAATAAACGGCATATCAGGCTGACTTTATGTTAAATGATAGTATGCATATACCCTGCTGTCTAAACGTCGTCAACAAATCGAAATATCACAGTACGCTTCTGATACATTTGTAGATGTTTTTAATAGATTTCAACAAAGGTTAAAATTGAAGACAGCTGAATATTCGTTCATTCACTCTACCCTATCATAACAATTTGATAGAACAACCGAGTGAGACTCTATGGGTATATTTTATTTTTTATCTACGTCTGTACTAACTGTGACGAGGATTCGCTCCTCACGTATTTTTTTTTTTTTGGATTTGACTGTGGAGGTCGACAGGGGATGCTTACTTCTCCATGGCACCTGATCCGACCTCTTGGTTTCCAGAGGTCCGTGTTTTTACATTTTAACCAGATTTATATCTATATCCTAGACATCCTAAAGATTTATACTTTGTTATCTGAGATTTTTTATGTTGTATAACATTCCGCCTTTAAGAATAGTACATATTCTGCCTTTGGATCAAATATTACACACATGATTTAGATTATTTATTCCTCTCCTCTGAATGCACATAATAAATTGCATATTGTAAGATTTTTTGTATCAACGTTTGCTGAGGAACCTAGGGGTTCCTTTACTGGTTGTTGATAGTATGTTATCACACGTGTGACTGTGTTGAACTAGTTAGATAAGTCACAGTTCAAAGATTATGAGTTAATCAAAGAAAACCCAGGCTACTGATTTATTTGCATTGCTTTACGATTACAGTGACTTTTCCATTAGTTCTATTTCTTTACTTTTATCATTAAAATAAAAACGTAAAGTTGAGTTAGTTTTAAAGCTCCATAGCACTTTACAGTTGTCAGCTATTTTTAGATTATTCAAAGAAATAAATGATTCGGAGTTTGATAAAATGGTGGCATCAAGTTAAAGAACATTTGAAATTACTTAACAAAATATGTTGTTACATGTAATAAATATACATTCTCCAATTTTGTATGATCATAGTACACAAAAATGTTTGACATCTCAACGTAACATGTACGTGATATACCTCGTAATGTATGTTAAGCTGAGACCGCAGTCACTGATCAGATTTACTTGGAAGAAGAAATATTGTAGTGGGAAATACTGTAATGGGAAACATTAACTTATGTGTGTACTCTGAAATATTTTACAGAGAATGTGACAGAAAGGAGTATATCTAATTCATAATACAATCAGTCTCAACTCTAAAGAAAACTGCTTGAAAAATGTTTCACAAAAGTAATAGCTCATATTGCTTCAATTGTCAAATTGAACTCATCATCAAAATAGATGAGAAGATAATTGACGTCGCTATATGTACTTAAGATGCACTGGATGATAAAAAATAGAGGACGGTTTTGGCCTACAGGTCGTGACTATTCAATGCACCATGGGTACGCTATTTAATAAAACTTAAAGTTTGTGATCCTTGAATGAAATAAATTATAGACCTAAAATGTAAAAAAAAACATTTCTTTTATAGTGATAATCAAGGCCTGTTACTTTAGTCGTGGTAGTATGTAAGTATTATCTCGACGCAAAATTTTTAACCAATCCAATTGTGTGAAGCTTGTTAATTTTGCATTATATCAATTATTGATTTCGACATAAATACTGTAAATCTTTTTCCCCAATCATGATTTAAAATTGGAGTCTGAACCGTTATGTACCGACAGGAAGTAATTATATAGCATGTCTGGGAACATATAATACATCTGAGAGAAAATAAAGAACATAGATATACAAGCTCATTAAAATTATTGTCTGGGAAAATGAATTCCTCCGTGCATTTGAATGAATGATAAATACTGGACGAATTTCTGATAGTGAAGGCTATTGTCAATATACACACAATGATCATTACGAAGTTGAAAAGTTGAATATTCTTTTGGATAAGCAATAGACCGCCACTTATCGTTGTGTAAATTAAGCCAGTATTAACTATTAAAATACTAAGTGTGGCTGACACTTCAACAGATTGTCTTCTGGACATCCTAATGGTTAATACTTTGGTGTCTGTTTTTATCCGATACCATGCGAACTTTGATAGTATATAGGAGTAAAAATTAAGTGCCAATTAGTAATCGGAGCTAAAGTCCATTGGAACACGACGAATTAGATGTGCAATGGTTTCAACATGAAGAACAATTGCAAATCCCAAACGGGATAGGACCAGGTGTCCGGAAGGAGTCAGCCTTTGCTGGCATACCACACCTGTTGCAAATGTTCCATGAACACCTTTCTAGTACGATGAACGAGTCAAATTCGGTGAAAAGGTCAGTGTCTGTGGTCGTGCTCCACAATACGATCTAATATTATTGGGAGGGGGACTTCATAATGTTTAAAACAAGATCTCCGTATCAACCATAAATCTTCTTAAACAACGTAACCTTGTGTAAGTAGTTTTCTGGCGAGTAAAGGAGTATTTTGAGTAGGAAAGGAGTTGTGCTGGATCACAGTCAATAAATAAAGGAATAAATTAATAAAAGTATGTGAATTTGCAATAATACAAAAACGAGACATTCTAATTTCTGTGTTTAACACCATTAAAATATAAAAAACTTCAGATACCAAAGTATAAATCAAAAGAATGTCCAGGACATAGATACACAAATCCGGTAAAAATGGACAAACACGGACCTCTAGAATCCAAGACGTGGGATCAGGTGCCATGGAGGAGTAAGCATCCCCTGTCGACCGGTCATACCCGCCGTGAGTCCACAGTCAAGTCCAATGAAACACGTAATGAGTTTATCCTCGTCAAAATTGGTACAGATGTCTCAACAACTGCCAACTAAAAGGCAACTCAACATTTCACTTAGTGAAACAGAGTAGCCGCAAACAAGACTATCATACCGACCGTAAAATTTGCGGAACGTTGACATTAAACGCGGTTTTCGATATCCCTGTGTCAATAATTTGTCAGTGAGTAGTTTACCTCTGTATATGAAATCTGCATATGTTGTACACGCCCTGGCATATCGGATCATTTGTGAAATATAAACTCCATATGCGGGTGACTGAGGGATATTACTACTTAAATGTTGAAAATTTACGATGGGAAATCGTCGCGTTTGTCGTATAGCGTAGTTGCTATTTTTCCGTCTGTGTTTATATTAAGTAAAATATCAAAGTATGAAGCGTGTGTGCTTGATTCTGTTGTATCTTTAATTTCTAGTTCGCTGGGATATATCGCATTGACATATGTATGAAAATTGTCATTATTAATTGGCAAAACGTCGTCGATATATCAAAATGTCAAATTAAAGGACACCGCTAACGTTTTCTCCTTTTGATTCAGCAGTTTCTGAATGAAGTCTGCTTCGTATGAATAAAGGAACAGGTCGGCCAATACAGGGGCACAATTGGTTCCCATAGGAATGCCGACAGTTTGTTGAAAGACCACGTCCACGAATATTACAAATATATTGTCTATTAGAAATTCTAGCATGTTTTTTTATATCAACTTCAGTGTATTTATGTGTAGAATCAGAGTGGTGTTTGACGAAATAAGTATCCTAATAGCCAATCACTAGATATTTAAATTTTCGGGTACCACCTTTATTGAAAAAACAGTTGTCTATGATGCTGAAAAGTCTTTCTTTTAATTTTTTTATGTGGAATAGTAGTGTAAAGAGTGGAGAAGTCATAAGTTTGGATACTGTGAATTCGAGAAAAATTGTGTGCCTTCAAGTTTTCTAAAAGCTGTTTAGAATTTTTTAGTATCCACATCTGATTTACACCGCTTCTGGAATAAGCAACTGTACAGTATTGTTGAAGTTTCTCCTTAACGGCTGTCAATATCTTGGTAAGGAGTAAAGATAAAGGTTTGGTAGGACATTTGCTGGATCCTGCTATGTATCTTTGCTTATACTGGGTTTTATGAAGTTTAGGTGTCCAACATAAATGTGGTAGCTCGAAATCGGTATCCGTTGTAAGTATATCAAATGAGCGTAATACGGACACGTGATTTTGAAGGATCTCGTCCTTTGAAAGTGAGCTACGTGTGTACAAAAAATAAAACAAAGCTTTGGATGATAGAAGTAGAAAAAAAACATCGGCATATGATAGGATCAAAATTAGAAATAATTATCATTATGTAAGAGGCTGATCTGTGTATCAGTTTTAGAGCGATGACTTAAAACGATTATGTTTTGAATTAACGACATTGATCAAAATAATCTGTAATATCTTTGCATCAATTATCTTGGTTATAGATATGATCTTTGTAATCTATTCAAAGGAAGAACTAATGAGGATACAAAGGACTTTGATAAAGAATTCTCTGTTGATTTTTAAGATTATGTTTATAATTACCAGATTTCAATCGATGATTTTACTGCTGTTGAATATTTGGCCTGATGGTCTGGCATATAACAAAATTTATACATATTTTACTTGTTTGGTTAAGGTTTCATATTTTGTGGAAATATTAGCCGGCTAAAAGAAAGCATACTTCAAAAACCACCGAGGGATACATCTATTACCTAAGCAAAAGAAATATCTAATGTATTGTAGCATAATGGTTAAAGAATATGTCATGGGAATGTGAGAGATTAAATAAGCATAATCTTTTTTTTTTTTAAATCTAAGAACAATCTACCTATTGCGTATTCTCGTCATTACCAAGATAAACCAGATTCTCCATTATCACGAAATATCAGAACCTTTCTAAGAGTTATGAAATTTCAAAATCTCATTAGGCAACTTTTATTTTATCCTTCAATGATTATCAAGACTTTAATTATAATGATTTCATCTAATTGGCACTGTTAAAATGATAAATCTAATGATGAAATTCTGTATATAGTTGACCATAATTTGGTAGGATAACTAACTTAGTATTAGCTAATGATAAAACAGAAACAGTAATGTTTGTTTCGTGAATCTTGTTATATTTCTCTGCCATTACTAGTACGTGCATAGGTGAACTGCCTCGGTTACATGCACTATGATATGTTGTTACAATCTAGATATACGTGTATAAATATCTTTGCTAGCTTCGCGTCAGACATTGAAGCAACAAAACCTCATTTTGGAAAGTAATATTATTATCCTTTTGACAGATACTATAGGATCAGAAGTGAATATTCCATACAACCCATTTAACGCCAAGAGGTGTTGGAAACCCTCCCGAATCTAAGTGTTCTTATATTTAGAAAAAAAAAACATCAGTAAAGGTACGTAAATATTTTTATTTAAATTGTTGTTCACTTTTGTTCCCATCTATTTTGTTAATCAACTAACTAATTAATAAATCATAATATGAATTCATCAAACAAGGTTGGAATTTCTGGTCTGTCTAATCTTAGATATGAATGATACAAAAAACTAAAAGAATTTCGGGATTTACCAGATCTTCAGAGACTTGTAATTAGTTTTGCTTATTCATTTGCCAGCTACGTTTCTTTTTCTTTTACTGATTCAGAATACGTAGATATAAATATGTGTGCAATACTGAAATATGAGAAATTTATCAGTTTTGTGATAAGATAATGTTGATGTATACTACAGTGGTAGTTCACGAAATTATCTCGCTAAAAGCAGTTTCCATTATCTAGATAATGTATTTAGCTGTGCAAATATAATAGACATTTTTTTCAAAATGAGGATTGTCACATGTCACAAGGTTAGGGCAACATGAGCATGAGAAGATATTAATGTCTCATAATATATATATATATATATATATATATATATATATATATATATATATATATATATATATATATATATATATATATATATATATATATTTGTGTATAATAAAATCGGAAAATACGGTTGAAAGGCTGTAATGGATATGTCAGTAACACGTTGTTTAGGTTGTGTCATCAACCCAATGATATTGATATATATATATATATATATATATATATATATATATATATATATATATATATATATATATATATGTGTGTGTGTGTGTGCATGTATGTATGTATGTATGTATGTATGTATGTATGTATGTATGTATATTTGTATGTATGTATGTATGTATGTATGTATGTATGTATGTATGTATATTTGTATTTATGCATGTATGTATGTATGTACTCGTATTTGCCCCAATGTTCACAACAGGATTTATTAGCTAATAGCATCTAAACCTGGTATATACATTACTGGGTGTACCTAGCATACATCAAATAAGTACAGCTCACATACAAGACACGGTGAGGTAAATACATCATTTGCCATGAACATCTGTCGATGTCATACACACAATTATATGTGTTCACCATTTCTGTTTTTGACGCAAAAAAGTAATAAAGAAAAACAGTGATAGCTTACCGACAGGAACAGAGCAATTTTAGTTAACTTGGCTTCTTCATTTAACCCGAGATATTTTTGTCGGGTAATATATGTCATTCAATGTTCTATTAAATTATTATCGCTGTGTTGTCATTCAGCACGTATTATTTCACAAACATAATACAGTGCAATACCATATTTCAAGTAACATGACTGATCAACTTACAGCGATGTTTTATGTAATGATATATATATATATATATATATATATATATATATATATATATATATATATATATATATATATATACACATATATATATACGGTCAAAGTGAGAATAGTCACTATTTATATTAATGACATCAAAACAAATGAAGAGTTGTTCATCTGCTTCTATATTTTCTATCAAAAGTACAGCTGATTAGTTGACAAAATCAATTAATTGCTGAGAATGTGAATACATGAACCCTGATAACTGAAGATCAAAGCTTACATGTTGATACATTGGATACATAATCTGAGCTCTCTCTCTCTCTCTCTTTCTCTCACACTGTCTCTCTCATATATATATATATATATATATATTTATATATATATATATATATATATATATATATATATATATATATATATACATACAAAAATGTATATGTATAATAATTTCACATTCTGTTAAAGGAAATGAATATGTATTTGCGTATTTACCGAGAGGTACGTAAATGTTGAGATTTTCCGCAAAAATTATTATCTACCCAGTCCCGTTACCGTCAGATATCATTCTATGTTATAGTGTGGTTATTAAGCTTGATACAGAAATGAACCGTCATAGGACAGTCTCGTAATCCAGGTAATTAAATACTGTTGTATTGGCAGAGTAAATTGATTATTGCGTTGTTCATGAGCATGGTTTATGAAACGGAAGATCCTGTTATGTATCTGTGCTACAGCACATCGTAACATAGGACCATGTCAATTATGCAGCTATATAGTCTTATCATATCAAGATATTAAGCTTTTAAAAGGTTACTGTTTCTATTTTGCTACTTTTACTACTTGTACTTGATGTACAATTACAAATAACAGCTATACACAGGCGTAACAAATCTTATATTGCTCTATATTTTGTGAAAATAAGGTCATGTGCAGTCTGGTATTCATATAGAAATAGTCATGTCGAGTCAATCCATTGCAATTCAAAAAGTGCCAGACTTGGGTTTCTCAAGCAATTGTCACAAAATTTATAGGAATTTAAGAATATTTACACCTAATTATTATATCTCTTTTTGTTATTGTTTACCAAAATAATAAAAAAGAGAAAAATGGGAGAGAAACACAACTAAGGTTTCTTTAAAGTGCGACCCATACACACCTTGTTAAAAAGTAATAGTATATGTAACATTATATCAAACACATTGTCTACATATGATGTCGATCTATATATATCATGGTATGACAATGTGACGTCATATATCAGCATACTGTTAGTTGTTGTGTCTATAGATATCACTAATCACATTTTATAATTCACTTCCGCCTTCTAGACATTTCTGATCGGTCGAGTCGATAAAGATAGCAGTCCAGAAACCTAGACCCATCCCTTTTTGCTTTGAGAACAGTTGTAATATTTAATATGTCGTATACTAAAGCGCGATGATCTATCCACTTGACCACAGGGTCCCCTAGAGGATCATGTTAATGATATAGGTCTACACACATATCACCACACATTTCTATTTATCTGTGCTGTCGGAAATAATGAATTGAAGGTTTTCCGTTTTTGTGCTGTACGTTAATATATTGATCGTAATAACTGCACAACATTTTTAGCTGAACAGAATTTTTTTTTTTTTTATATGTTAAGTCATTTTCATCAGTCAATGTATTCTGAAGTGTAATTAGCAATTTGTTGAACTAATGACATGTGTAATCTAATGAACAAGGTTATTTTTATGCTTGCTTCTCTGGTAAGACATTAAAAGCCGAAACAAAAATACAAGAGATAAAACAGTAGAAAAAACTGATCAAAATAAAAATTTAAAGACAATTGTCACTCGGAATTTTAATGTCACTTCTCGCTTTTCTAATTAGTTTTGCGTAATTACAAACCGGTGTTTTGTGTTGTTTTGTACAAAGAGGTTAAACTTTTGTCCTCCACGACTTGTCCTCTGTTATGTGATTTGCCTACTAGTGTTTGAAAAGTTATCGAATATATGTCGGTATGTTGTCCCTTTTCTATACGTTAAACATTAGTAAACAATCTATATGCTGACTTCTGAATATTTACAACGATTCTTGTAGTTTAAACAATTGTTTTTTGCTGAACGTTATCACTCAATTGAGATAAAACAATAAATGATTAATACTGATATTGAACCAACATTAAACAGTTGAGCGTAACATCTACTGTTTATATGTTCGCCAAAAGCGAACCTTCAAGATTTACATGACAGTTGACGCATGGTTGTGAATAATCCCAATGGGCACGGGACACTAATTTACATGGCTTTGTCAAATTACAAAAATCCTTTATTGATTGATTAACAATTAATGCAGAATAAAACGTTGTTTATGACAAAAAAGTTCAGGGCAACGTTTTGCCGTATCGGGATTTGTTACAACGCTAACAATGATAAAGCTATATTACTCACTCAGGATTGTTAATTACAATCAGATAGATATCTCAACGAATCACTGTAAGTATAGCGTCCCGATGTTTCTTTGTTTCTTTAGGACTATTGCTTAACACCTACATGGGATCTGGAATTATAGTAGTATCTTTTAAAACAAACATAAACAACAAATAAACAAATTTATTTAAAAAAAACAAAACACACCCTCAAAAATATAATTACTTGGATAAACAAGCTATAACGAATGATGTTTTAGAATTTGGTATAAACAACGTTTGTTATGTGTTCAAACAATTGTTAATTGTCCTTGGTAAACAAAGTTAGAATTTCAAGTTGTTTGTTGTTCGTGAGATACGTCATTTCATATTATTTTTTAATTTGCAATGCGAAAGAAAGCGATCGGGTAAATGTTGTGACATTTAAGTATTTTAGAAAAAACAAGAACAAAACGGTTCACACGTAGCGGTTTAAATAAATGACACACCATAAAGTATGTTAAAGACATGATTAAAATTACCATGCAAATCTAGTGCATTACGTCTTGTTTGAGTGAATTTTTCATAAATTCAGTTACTCACACTACTCTATCAATTGTATCGTTCAGTTACTATGTTCTCAAGGAATCCTAAGCAGTCAACCAAGTGGTCAAGCTCTTAATCGAGAATTATTCGCTTTCATTTTATACCCATGATTACTATTTTGAGAATTTTACACCAATTTGAATGGGATAAAAACATTAAGAAGTTGGGAATTTTGAAAATCAGAAGTCACAATGCGTTTTATCTATGTAAAATGAAGAAATACAAATGAATAATTAAAACACCATTAGAATACGACACAACGGATATAAATTGGTCTCAACATAAAGAAAAATTAAGAGATGGGAACAGGTGTACCGAAATAATGTATTCTATCTTTCGTCATGGCAGGTTTAAAGATTTTACCCAGGTCGGTAGATATGACATATTCTGTACTACAATTTGATATATCGGATTTAATATAGGTATGCATATCAAGATAAGATTTAGTCTACGTATATCTTTTTAGTGACTATCGTGGTTTGTGAATTATAAAAAAATTCAGTTTGATTATGTAACAATTATTCGATAGACAGCTTTAAATAAATTGTTGTGAGACCTTCATTATATAAGAATTAATTCACTATTATTCACCATTATCTGACAGAAGCAAGTGGGAGATATCTCCTTTTGCCATATGGACTTTACATACTAAGAACATCTATTGAACGATATATCGCTCATGTAATTTTACAAAAATGCTAATTTTGTTTTTATTAAGCTTTGAATCTCTTTAATGAATTACACACACACACACACACACAAACACACACACACACACACACACACACACACACACACACACACACACACACACACACACACTTGAAGCATATTTGACTATATGCCCAATATCGAAAGGTGAAGTCAGAAACCGGACGGTTGCAAAGCGTTCCCCCAATGTCGTCCACAGTCTGGACAAAAAGTGGTATCTGTGACTCATCCGTGGAGAAAACCTGTCACCATTACTTCAATTGTCTGGGACCATGTGCCGCAAACCAGACATAAAATGAATGTGCTAATTATGATTGCCTACAATATTATTAGAGATTTTAGTGTTAGAAACTTTGCGCCGATTACACAAGTTGATAAGACGTCGTTACGCGAGGACATCCCAGTTATGGTCGATCGGCAACTCTTTAAGTTTATCGTAGACTACCGGCAAGACGTTTCTATGGTGGAAACATTTAAACTGAACTGAACTATATAGCAGCCTATTGTTACCGTTGACAATTCATTATCAATGCAATAGCCTGACATCTCTGTATGTCTGTCAGCCGAACTGTGATTAAAGAAATCAAATTGACTATAAATAGCAGAAAACTATTTGTATACCTCCAGATTGTAATATGTTGACAAAATGTTTTGACGAACTCGTCATCATTATTTTACATGTGTTTTGGCTTCTATCACTTTTTACAATGTGGTCTGATACATTTCACAATTGATTAACTTTACACACTGATTTAAGTCCTCATTGACCCAGACACTTGCATGACCGAATTTCATAATTTTCAGCTACGCAGTTAAATAATTGGCGCATACATTACCTTGAATTTCTATTCCCCTTTTCCCATATATATATATATATATATATATATATATATATATATATATATATATATATATATATATATATAATATAACATAATTATTAGAAGGTACAAACTAAGTTGCACGCTTTGAGAATTGCATTTCTATCACCTTTCATTTGTACTTTTTCTGACACCAAATAATGTCACGTTTATTTATTCAAAGTAAACCCACTGGGTATCAAAATACGTGTTAATGTTAATTTATTGTGGAGCTGTTTTAAACTAATTGATATACAATTCAAAATATTATTTATGCTGGAAATTTTGCAGGTGCATTTTCTCGCTTGCTCGCGTTGGGTCACTTCCTCAGTATTTGACAAAGGCAAGTGGGAGAGATATCTGTTTTTTTAAATGTTTTTTTTACCATAATATAGACTTTTCACGCTGAGAGTATTTTTTTTTAGATGATTTATTCACTGTTAAATTCCTGATGCAAATCAAATATGATACTTACTTGCTTCGTAGATAAATATTTATTGTTGCCATTAGCTTGTGACAATGTCAGATTAACCTACACGTGTTGATTTGGTGAAATATCTTATATCAGCAATTAAGTAATTCAATCATATTTATACCACTTCATCTACACACCATGAGGGCCCGACGCTTTATATCTGACTTGTTTATTCTGTAATCCAAAACCAAAATTCGAATTTAATAACAAGTTATTTGATGTGGCAGTATATTGATAACCATTCTACATTTTATATAATTAAGCCGAGTATCAACGACCAAGCAAAATCCATGCGGATTGACAATAATTTTATGATTTCATTTAAGTATTAAATACCCCAGTGTTATATGGCTATGCTAATTCGACTACTCAAAACAATTATATCAAATAGTTTGTAAAATTTAAATGTCTTCCCAGATCGATTTGAGAGTCATAAATCTTGCTGTTAGTAATCAGAGTGAGGTAACAGGAGAATTGACTATCTTCAAAATCAATAAAGCAGAGATGTTTTGTAGAATGCCAATATTTTAAATTGAGTTATTTAAAAGATAATTATAGCGTAGTCTTGGTGTCGTATATTTTCAGTATCCGGCTCTGTAGAAGTCAGCTGTATCATTATATACAAAAAAAAAACCAGGAAATTATCTTGATTTTATACACAAATTAATCATCTACATGTTGGACATATATAATATGTTGACAGTTGATTCCCGATAAAACTATTTTAATTAGTCTTTTGATTCAAACACATTATATAAATATTACATTCATGAGAGGTTGTTATTGCACCCCGAGAAAGCATTGTTAGCCGAGGCGAAGTTCTCATGAATGTAATATATTTCGGTACCAGCTAATAATCTTATACTAAAGTAATATTTGGCACAGATAGCACCATTAAAAATTCTAAATTCTTCTAAAGCTGAGATAGTCATCTTTTACAGTGATTACTCTTAGACTGATTTGGGCTTTACGTTTAGATATATTACTTGGCCTTGTCTGATACCACTTTTTCTTTAGAAAATCTATTTAAAATTGTAGCTAAACTGATGTAGTCTAATTGACAGAAACGATTGTCTTGAGCATTTTAACTTTGGTATTATGATTATAATATTTATTAAACCGAGTTTCACATTTGTTTCTTACCATAGATATTTTACATCTCAAATATTAACCAGCATGCAAAAATACAAAACAAATAGCATACAAACGTTTTGGCTACGACGAAAAGCGTACGCGCGTAACATTGGCGCATGGGACATGTTTTGGAATGTCACCCTGGCTCCTTTAACTGAGCGTGTGACATTGAAAATGTTCACGTCTTCCTTAACCAATCGGCTTACAAGATTTTAACAGAAGATATAATAAAGTTTCTGACCCACACCATATGATTACACGCCAACTTCAATCACGAATACTAATATTGACACGATCCTAGATCAGCTAGTTAACAAAGTCGACGGACACGATGGCTTTCTTGAAAGTAGTCAGACGAGTCAGGAAATTCAACTTGAAGTAATTTGGGAAAAGAAAACAACGGTCACTGATAACTAAACTAGAGAAAGATGCTGTAGGTATTCAGTGACGCTATACCGTAGTCAGACTAATGGATGACCGGTGACCTTTGAAATAGTGAGACATGGCAACATAACTGATCCAACGTATAGTCAGAAATGTGACTTTTTTGACCCGTGAAGAAGTCAGACGACTGTTTAAGAGACACAGCCGTTAACATATTCTCTAGTTGTACTGAAGTAAGTTTACCTATAAAATTTGTTTTGCATCTATTAATTCCAGCTACACGTAACCGAATAACCGCTTACCTGGTAAAATAGAAGAATAAGTAAATGACTTGTTTAATACACACAAAATCATAACGATTAATTTGAATATGCATGTACAACACAAGATGTCACCCTTTTCAAAAGCGAAAAGAAGTTACTTGCACTTCACTCTCCCTCATTGTTTTAAGAGTAATTGATATCTAAATTTTTATGAATTATTTTTTCACTAAATTATATTTCACTTTTGCGAAATAATTAAAGCATATTTCCTATATGTGTATTGTGCTACATTCAGTTTTATTATTTTATTGTCCATCGAAGCATACAATTTCTGCATGATTTTTAATGCAATATGTCATCAATATTCATAACCCACTGGGAATACAGAAAAATTCAATCATTTCATCGGCGAACAAAAATAGGATTATGAGGATTCCTTTAGAGAATTATACCTAAATGGACAAAGCTAAAATGTAATGTGGATGACTGTCTAAGCGAACATCACATATCGTATAATTTAAAAGCGAGCAGTCTAACTAAAACTCAGAAAAGGACGGATTAAGAATATTCTATTTACTAATAACATGTATCCATTCCGACTTTCCGGACTTTTATTTCTCAAATAGACAGGTGCTATGCTGTGAGTGTGAGTTACGTACTGTTACCATGGTATGATTAAAACCTAAGTATAGATACAATGGTGAATTATACAATACACGCATATTAAGGATAATTGTACATATGTTTTCGCTGCCTTAATAAAAGATATTAACCACAACACAATGAAATAATTTAAAACAATATGATTATCTATTATAAATTGCCGCTAGCTGTGGGTCAGACGTAGAGCACACGACTCACACGTCTGGGGACCGTGTTCGATTTCCGGTACCGGACCAGCTACCACTTTTTTTTTTATTTCACTTTGATTTAGGTAGAAATTGTAACTTCGACACATCCTCGGTGTAAGAAGTGAAACTCACGGGGTTTTCTGTTGAGACTTAAACTTGAGATCATAGGTGAATTCTGAGTACTGAAATTGATAATGGTTGGTAAGCTTTGTTGCCATTGGAACATTGTGGCACATTGATGATACTAATGTTTGCATATACACTAAACAAATGGCAATTTTTTCACTGACAAACTACAACTCTGCTAGTGATGGCACCATTCAAAACTCAATATGTTTTTGCAATCACATTTTAGTAAAAGGAAATATGTGATAATTAGATGATTGATTACATCGTAGAAAGAAATTGATTTACATCCAATACATTTAAAAGGTATCTATTTGACTTTTGCACCATTACATATGGCTTCCGATGGTGTATTGCCATTGTAAGAAATGACAAAATTCCTACTATTGATAAACAAAATCCTACCAGAGTCTAGTTTCATCGAATTGTACTAATGACAAGTAATTTATCAATGGGAATCAGTATTGGTACCATTAGAAGAACCCTGAACGTGCCACATGTGTCGTCATAGCCAGGTAGACATTTGTGAGAATTATTCTAAAGTTGTTGACTTATCCTTGATATATAAATTAAAAATTAATTGGTGGGACCTAATGTCAAAATAAAACAAACAACTAACTCGTACAATTATGTTTAATTTTAGGACTTGGAATGATAAAATACTTGCAAAGATTTACAAGTGGCTGACTATTTAGGTAATTGAGATGTTATCTTATTGTTTATTTATTAGATAACACTAGTAGATAAAAGATGGGGGCCTTTAGCATGATAAAGTGAAATAAAAGAAATGTCGCTCTTTATTAATCATGGTATACTAATATTCTTCCTCGAATCTCTTAGAACAGTAGTATGTTTTAGTGTTTTGTTTTGAATTGATCTGCGTCTCAAGAATACGTAAATCATAACCCGTACACAATTAACACCTTAATTCCCGGGCAGTTTTACAAAGACAGAAAAGTTATAATTTGTTTTGTGAATATGTTTCTGCAAAACTATATCTTCTGTACTATGTTTATAATATTTAGAACAGAGTTCAATATCTGTGCGATATAATCGTCTATCAGTATTTTAAGTATACCATGTATGTATAATGGCATATATAGCAGTTGTTGTTTTTGGTCATGTGCAGGAATTCATTATTGTTTTACTATTTGATTGAAAGTCTTGTTACGAATGTCGTCTGAAGTGGGTTCCCATTATACCGCGGTAAAATACGTTCTACTCTGACAGCATGCTACTTTATCTGGTGAGCGTATCTGTTCGTGGGATACGACAGATAGGACAATTATTGTCGAAGACGTTTCTGGACAGAAAATGACAAAATCTAGAAATGGGGCGATATCTTGAGGAAGGAGTTGGTACCTGCAAATTTTTAATTCGATGAAAAATCTTCAAAAATGATTATTTTATTTTTGTGAAATTTTTGCAGAACAGAGCATGTCAACCTCGATTTGCTGATAATAATAGGCTTCCATTAATATTCACCATGCACGGGGATTCTCAAAAATGAAAATAATCAACTGAACTCGGTACAATGAAAGGGGGCCAAAGTAATTGACATTTGACATGTTACACTTTTTACATGGCTTTAAATGCCTGGAAAAGTTAGAGGAGAAATATCAGAATGATAACTTTGCGGGAAATCCTAATGAAATCTTGATAAACAAAATACAACATCTATACCTAATATTTTGGCAAAGTGACATGACATTATCTATTCATTTTGATATCATAAAATCAAACTAAATATTTCTAAATATAGACAGTGACGTCAATGTGAACGTCATTACGTCACTATTCTTGCTGGTGTGCTTATCGCACTTTTAAAATACATGCTTTACTAAAATAATATTTTGTAATTACTGATACCAGTTAAAACAACACGATTGTTGTCACAACCATTTTGATCAAAGATGTTGTGACACCCAAAATCCCTACCCTGTTTAATTTGCAATGGAAATTTAAAACCTGTATATATGTCTACAAAATATTCGTTTCTAACATCGGGTTTTCCTGTTGTTATTTAGGACAAAGATATGCTAGTATAAGAATCAGAGTAAATCTAATTACACAGTCAAATATTTACTCTTGATCCTCCAAAGTATCAATTAGGATAAGTTCTACACATAGATATATTAATCAGGGAAAAGATAACATTTTAGTGTTTATGTTTTGCTTTCAAGTCTGTATTTATGTCTGCTAAAGCATTGTGCCAGATACCAAACATTGTTTTTGTACTAACTGCAAATGTGTGGTTTTTCCGTTATTAGCTTGCAAGCAGTTGTACGAATCCAGACGCCAATTTTTATATTACTCTGTAACATTGAAAGTATGTGCTCTTGTCGTTGCTAAAAATATATATCTGTCATTAGGATACGAATGTCTTGGTGAAAATTCTAATGGTTTAAATATCGTAATATAACGTGTTTCTGAAAATTGTGGCCGTACATCAATAAATCTTTTTTTTTTTCAAATACGTCAGGCCCTAATGGCAGCTATCAGTCTCTTATTATCATGGATCTGGACCTTTGATTATGTTTCACTTTGATATAACACATTCAAATCTAATCAAGTTGTACCTATGGCACGCCAAAGTCTCTAGTTAATCCTAGTTTACTCTTAATTCTCATTTATGTGTTTGTGTTGCGCCGTCAAACCTAGGTTTTTCTCGACACAAAGTTTAACTCATCTTTGTGACTTTGGCGCAGTTATACCTAATATTTCTCAGTTAAACCTAGATTTTCCTCAGTAATTGTGGGTTACTGAGAAAAAATATGTTTTACTGAGAAAAACTAGGTTTAACTGAGAAAAACTAGGCTAACTCATTAATGTGATTTTGGCGTATGTACCTATTGGGTATTGTTTTACACATACATGCGCGCACTTCATTAATGGACGGAGAACATATGAAATGTGCCTTTGTGCGCTCCAAAACTGTCTGTTTGCTTATACAAATGGGTCTCTGTGTATCATTTAACAAATATAAACTCTGTAGTGAGATTTAGTTCAGCGTAAAATTAGCTAGTTCCAATTATGTCTACCAAACATAATACAAATGAGATTAGTTTCTTATCTTAACACTTGTTTTAAAATAATAGAAGGAGGCAGGTAGTGTAAAGGAAAGAAAGGAAACGAATCTATCATGAAGACAAATTTCTTCTTTTGATGTCTAGCATATTACGGATTACAGAAATTAAGCTAGGAGTTTAAATATCGTATAAGTTTATTTTGTGTTTTGATGATTATACATGTTAAAATCACAGTTACGCAAACTACATATTTGCTTATTACCTCAATTATATATGAAATATTAATATATAAACGCACAAGATTTCATATAATATGTTTCTATCCGTATCATCAGCTTGCACGATCTTTGTAGCTCTTGTTGAATAATTTTGCTATAATAATCAGGTGAGTTCTGATGGCACATTTGTGATTTTGTATTTATTGCATGCATCTTATTTATATAAATGTGCAAACAAATTTGAAATTAATTTCTTTGAACTCACACAAGATCTTAAAGCCCCATGGTAGCCCGTTTATGCTTACTTAAGGTGTTAACTACTCATGGTCTGTAAACAGTCCTTATATTCTTCAGTATATTGCTTTGTATGCAAGTAATACGAGTATGAAAATGATAAACAGTTTCCAGTGGGGACCGTACAAGAAGCAAGACAGTGAAGTGTTATTTTCATTGCCAACTCAGATACTCGTTTGTTTTCATCTAATAGAATGGAATGTTTTATGCAAATCTAATCTACCTGGGGTTCTATTAACTTTATTTATCTGTTTAAATGAACCATAAAATAAGATTCTAAAACCGGACGATAACATCCATGTTTAAAAAGCTGGTACCAGTCACTCTTTCAGCACATTTTGTAGACTCCATGTTTTGTTTCGATTTCCATGTAAACCATATTCTCGGTTGAACAAGTTATACTATATCATCGTTTCATGATTTTTAAATACTCTCCGAAAATTGCCTATAACTAAGATAATGGGACTTCAAATAAAGACAATCAAAGTAACGAAGTGACGAATGATACACCTTCGATTATATAATGCCTGTTAGATCTGCTGAAGTGAGTGTATCACGCTCCGGAGTTCACAGAGAAACATGCCTCATTGTGTTTGGATAATATGCATTATTTTCTTACATATCTGTATTTAAACATTATATATTCCTTTGGTTGCAATACAGGTGACATCATTTATAACTTAAAATTTATCAGTGAGTCACTGACCTGAATGACCAGTGCAAGTGATTGCATAATTAGGCTTACACATACGTAGACTACAGTGATTCCACCTATAAACAACAAGCTGTTGCGTATGAATTTATACAATATTTCACTTATGTCTTAAAAATTCGATCTCAGGAAATATGTTCTTTGATAAGTTTCTCCATTTAATCACTTATATTTATCTTCAATAATAATCTGTGTATACAAATAAAATAATCCACATTTTGTTATGAATTAAAAACAATGAACTTATACTTTCGGTAGCAGCTATATTTTGTTTGTGTAATTAACGGTAAACTGTCCGATGAGAATCGTGGGAACCCTACGAGATCGACATAAACAAACACATGCACACGTGTGCGACACAAATGGATATCGTAGGAATATATCAACGGTGTATGTATTAATATCGATTTTATCTTCTGTACAGTTATTAATAAACATAATTGATAAACTTCGTGTATTTTTAAGTTTTGCAAAAATCTATCATTAAAACTAAAGAAATATATAAAATTTCAGATACCAAAGAATATATCCATAAAATGTCCAGGATGAACCATTGTTTTTAGCGTAGGAAGAAAAGTAAACAGATCAAGGATAAAAAATTTTCAACCTGAATTTGCAGTTAAGCACAGGTTTATCTCGTATAAGATTTAATTGGATTGAAGTTCTCTTTCATGCACCGATGATAGATAGTTAGTAGTATTCATTATATTCAAGAAAACTGACATTGAAAATTGTAGTTATTCGGCAGTCAATCATCTTGATATTGATCCCAACTAAAGGAGAGTGACATACGTCACCTCGTAAAAATCACAAAACTAAATTAAAATCAATCTGTTTTGTTAGTATATATCATCAAAGATATCCTTGATGGTATTATTTCGTAATTTTGGAAGTACAAATGTTTCTCTGAAGACCGTTCTATCTTTCAGCATTGACAAGGAGAAATACTTATGAACTAGATGGACTAATAAGTTCAAATAGGTCGAAATTACAGAAATTATTCTATATCTAGAAAATGAATCATTGACATCTAGAGATGTGAAGTAGTTACTTTATTTGTTAAACTGTTTATACTGATTATGGTCATATACTTACGTTAATGACCGGTCCCGACCACAGTCGAGTCAAATAATAGAAAAACAAACATACACAAAAGCGGTGCAAATCTAATCTTTAACAACTATACAATATACAACGTTCAACATTCACAACCGGGCAACAAATTTCTACAAAATAGAAGGTACAATAAGGTATCTGCAAAATGTCATATTAACCGTTAATTTTAGAAAGTATTTACTTTTATCTTTTGACAAGAATAATCCTTATGCAATTCAATGTTACACGGTGCCTGATGTTTATGTAACCTAGGAGATCTAGTTAGCCAAATAGTATAAAGCTATTTTTGTGCCTCATTCTAATAAGATAATCAGATGAAGACACAAGCTACAAGCATGCTCTGTTCTACTTTCAATAATTAAAGATCAATGCACATGCGCACTTTATAATCATTTCGTTGTAATTCTATTTTATATTTTAGAACTTGCTGCGATCTAATTATAAGTAAATCAATTAGCCATTAACTTGAACAACTTTCCGTCTATAAACGGGGTTTGGTTCTATTTCCATGCATACTTACACTTTCTGGTTTGATGGTATAGTCAACTACTTACTTTTGAAGAATATGTACAATAACCCTACCCCAATTACTTCCTGCTTCTTTTTGGGTTTGGTTCAACGTTCTACTGTTTTATTACCATTCAGAACGGACTGCCCTTTTGTGCGAGATTATAAGTTAATTAGTACCTAGTCAACAGCATGATGCATTTAATATGTATTTAGTCATGCATCTGCGCAACTAATTAGTTACATACACGTTTATTCAGAAATTTCGATCTGTATGGTATGCTAAACATTTCTCATACAGACCACATTTCTGTACCACGCTTACAGCCTTAGGACATAGATACACCAAAATTACGAGCATTTATATGAACCTTAACAAACAACAGTAGAATAGTTCATAGCCTCACAGTAAAGGATAGAGGTAGGGAGTCTTACGCGTGATATCCATAATTTACCTATATTCTGTATATGTAAACGTATTTAAAAAAATAAGAAAATCAAATGCATTAACTTTACAACTTTATCATTTCTATTCACATATCACATCTAAAATATTGTGTAAATATGCCAAACAACACCTGTGTGTTTCAGCCTTGACTATATATTTCTTAATTACATGTAAATATGTTAAAACATAATTTCTGTCATTTCATTAATAGTTAGAAACCGTTTGTTTATGCTGTTAAATTATCTAGAAAATGTCTGAAGTTTCAAGTTCGAAAGTAAAATAGCAGAAGACCACTTATATCGTAAAATGAAAAACATGTACTATCCTGTAATTACTCCCTTTTAAAACTTGATCTCTTACACGCTTTCAAAGATACAAATCAGGTAATAGGGTCGCTAAATTTTCTGTTGTTCTTGATGTAAATTATATTTATCTATTTATTAACGAGTATCAACTGCACGCGAGAAAACAAGAATTTGATGTATGCAATGTGATCTTTATCGCTCACTCTCTCTCTATCTTACTCTGGTTGTTAACATATGTCGGTCAGAAATCTTCTGCAATACAAGAACAGGTCGGTGTTGACTGATGTTGTGTAAGAAGTTATTATTCATGCCTTCCTTTTATCAGAACTACAGAGACCCTAGAAGATAAAAAAAAACTATTTGACATTTTAAAGATAATTCTGCATACTTCCCATATTTTCATTCGAAATGTTTTATGAATAAATCAAAACTTTTATGAAATTCCGGCATTTTATAACGATTACAACACGTTAAGTAAAACGTTCCGTAAAGACATAATATATGTGTAAATAAATTGTGATATAGATACCAGTAATAAAATGATATATGTTGATACTCGTTGAATGTACAAAGAACTACACGTAATGGTTTATGAGAAGTAAATTTGAGTGTCAATGACTTAATGGTCTACACTTTACTTATCTTTCCTGTAAAGGTATCAAAGATTTATATTGACTTTGAATATATCAAAATGTCTGTATCGTATTGGTTATAAAGAGGTTCAAGAAACAGCTTACAAATCTGGTGAACATTGGAAAACCAAAGAGAAGTGAAAAGCCAGAGGTTGAATCAGTTGCCATGAAGGGGGTGGGCATCGCCTGTCGACGGGTCACACTCACCGTGAGTACACAGTCAAATTCAAATAAAATACGGAAGGAATGAATCCTCGTCAATATATCTAATTTTAATAGACTTCGAAAATTTATTCTTCTAAAACACTTCTTGATACTGTGCATTGTAAGTCAAATTCCCACTGTTTATTATCAATCACAAATCGTCCTAAATTCCGAAGGAGAACGAACTTTTGCTGTTACTGGTTCGGTGTCGTCATGGCATCGGTGTCGTCCTTTTTCTGTGTTAGCTTTTTGTTTCAGTCGTACTGCAGCTACAACCATGCAACTTCACATTGCCTAGGGTTATCACTCAACAATGCAGGTGGATGCTGGTTGCTGTGGCTAAGATTTTGGCCCAAATTTCTAGCTTCCTGGGCTTAGTTATTTACTACATGGATAGTGCTGCGTTAAGCTTTTTGTTTCAGTCAATTGTGGGCAAAGTACTGCAGCTACAACCATGAAACTTCACATGTACATTGTCTAGGTTCGTTACTCAACAATGCAGGTGCATGCTGGTTGCTGTGGCCTATTATGGTCCAAATTTCCAACTTCCTGGACTTAGTCATTTACTATATGAATAGTACTGCGTTAAGCTTTTGTTTCAGTGCATTGTCGGCAAAGCCATGAAACTTCACATATACATTGTCTAGCGTCATAATACAACAATGCAGGACGATGTTGGTTGCTGTACGCTAATTTTGACCCAAACTTTAACATGCATAAAACATAAAACAGGCGAGCTATATGGTCGGCCTTCGTGACCAACTATTTTATATCATACATTTTGGCATTTCTGCTACAATGTGATCAGTGCAGGGCTCGAGACACGTTTGTCACGTCTTTGTGCAAAGACATAATGTTATACAAAATTATTCAGGATGTTAATTACTTTTGTAATATCCAGTGCTCGTGAAAGGAACAGACACAGTTTAGTATATGTTATAAACATAATACAAGAGTTATTATTTTGTAAAAACAACAACAAAAAACAAACAAATAGGCCAAAACAAACAAAACAAATGTTCATGTCGATCGTATCTGTAAATAAGAAGTCATCAGTTGAGCTTCAATATAGAATAGTTCGAGAGTTCCGAAACAGAAAGTGATTTCATACCAGGCACAAAACAACCTAACATCCAAATTCCAAAATAGAGTAAACTTTCTAAGGAGATGGTTATCTTAGTCTTTAAGGTGTTATCCATTCGAAATACTACGTTCGTCTGCAATAGGCCCCATATGTTATCTGGAAATAAAATCCTGTAATCGATCAGAAGAGAGCATTCTAAAATACTTTTTGAGTATTTTATCTCTCAATAACTTAATTTACTATCTATTTCAAATTACGTTAGTTTGCCGCTATAACATCGCCGTCGCTATTCTAACGTATTTTCAGAAACGTAAATGAAACATGCCTGTAATACACTCTGACATCTTTAAATAGAATATGTTTTAGAGAGTTACTGTAATAATTATTTGTCAAATTACCGGGATTATTGGCAACTTTATATGTTTGCTGTTGAAAACTTCAGTAACGATGATACTATATAGGTAAGATTTAACTATTCGGTGATAACGGGTCATTTACATCTCAAAACTGGAAGAGAAGTGTTTTTGTGAAGTCTAATTATATCATGGATTAGAATATCAGTAATTGGCACAGCTGCTTAGGCGTTCCTGGCTCGTATAAGACATCACAAAAAGTGACAAATTAATAGATAAAATAATGAGAAAATCAATAAAAACTAAATGAATAAATAAACACAAAAAAGATAAATGGAAATAAAGATAAAATAAGTATATCAACAATAAATATATTAACGGCATTTGTCAAGGTATTTGAATCGATCATCTGATAAATGTTTTCAGACTCTTAAACACCAGAAATAATTAACACAAAGAAGCATTCTGCTGGATTCAATGAATCTGTGGAAGATTTTGTGGGGCTTTATTTTTACTTTGTTCATTTTATTTGCATACTTACAGTTGTCGCGATGATTTATAATAATATGTAGTGTTTAGAGACCAGGTTAGCAAACTGTCGGCATTCCAATTGGAACCAGTTATGACCTTTATTTGCTGAACTGCTCCTTTATTCAGTAAAGCATAAATCATTCAAAAGCTTCTGAATCCAACCCCCCCCCAAAAAAATAAAGCTAGCGGTAGCATTTAATTTGACAGTTAGGTATATCGACGACGTTTTGTCAATTAATAAAGACACTTTTCATAAGTATGACAATGCTATATATCCCAACAAACTAGAAATTAAAGGCACAGCAGAATAAAGCACACGCGCTCTTTATTTTAACATTTTAAGACAAACGCGACGATTTCGGCATCCCGATCATCAATTTTTCCACACTTAACTGGGAATTTCCCGCTATCGCCTGCTTAAGATGTTTATTATACTCACAGAGGATCCGATATGCCACTGGGGTGTTCAACATATGAAGATTTCATATAAGAGATAAACTATTAACTTATAAGTTGTTGTTACGGGGGTATCGGAAATTGGGTTTGATGTCAACAATCTGCAAATTTTTACGGTCCGTATAATGTCCTTCTTTGCAATTACTATCTTTCAGATAATGCAATGTTAAGTTTCCTGTTCGATAGCGGCTGTTTCCAATATTCAACAAATTTTATGCTGTGTCCTTGATGTCTCAGGATTAATGCTTTGATAATAGCCAAATTATGAAAGGAAAATGATTACTATCACTCTTATGATAATCATCACCATCGTCATCATTATCATCGTCGTCGTCATCATCATCATTATCATCGTTGTCGCCGTCTTCACTATCATCATCACCATCATTACTATCATCATCATCATCGACAATTTACTATATTATTATTTTCATTCATCATGTTTATTCGACTAGTGAGCTTACAGTTTAGGTTTTACAGTATTTTTTTTCATTAAAGTTGTCGAGCTGAATATATAAACACTTTCAAAATTTATAAAAATGATAATCATATAACCGTTTAGTTGTAATAATTTATAAAAAGGGTCAACTGACAATCTAGTTCTTGCTAACATTTTGTAGATTAATTTTGAAGTAATATTTTTGTTATATGGTTTCTGTTAATTTATCATAATGATGTAAAATAATAATAATAAAAAGAACACGTTAAATTCTGCAAAATCTCCAATAATTTCTCCAAGGACTATTCTCGTCGTGTCGAAACTTCGAGCTCAAATGACTTTTAAATGTTTGCAGCTGCAGGTCATGATAACCAGAAATTTGTTCAGTTCTGTTCTAACTATTGACGCCGATGTTTATCAAAAGACAACAATGACATGATACGAATGACTGTATATGTACCCTTAATAGCGTTCATACAGAGCATAGCCAATCATATCTGGGGGGATTCATAGACGAATATTTGAAACTTTGTTGGCGCCGAGACTCACACCTATGACGATGACTTTCAAAGTGATGGCAAAACCCGATTTGATTTATATATGTATTCTTGTTATACTAGTATATGATATAGTCTCTGCACTTGTTTTGTTAATTTATAGAACATACCAAAATCGTCTGGAAAACATGTCAACCTCATGTCTACTATCCAAACTATCAATCTAATTCAAACTGATAACTATACTTCTAAAAACATCAACATTAGTTGAACATTTCGCAAGCCAATTGACATCTTTTTCTTTATTCTCCATTTCATATTTTAATCGTAGTTCTGGGATGTAAATCACAAAATCATAAGAACAACAGCTACAATTACTTTTCTATATTGGTGGGATTTTTAGTTTTCCGATGAAATTGTGTTATCTCGAAAATCATGTTTATATTGTTATTAGTTGTGATCTTGACAACTAAAAAACTGCTGTCACTGTGAAAGATGCGATATGAAAATGTGTATTTTTTATTCTATCTGTCCAGTTGTTGTCAAGTAAATTATTATAGTCACTGTACAAGATGCGATATAATAATGTATACTTTTGTTCTATATTTCCTGTTATCAACTAAATCATTTTAGTCACTGTAAATGATGCGATAATAACGTTTATTTTTTGTTATATCTGTCTTGTATATAATCTTATCAATCGCTTTCTGTTGTCTGTGTCTGTGGGACCACCTATACCAACGTAAGAAAATGTTGTTTTGCAAATGCGCATTCAGAATAACGGGGAGACTTGGCATGTCTTTTGCGCGTATGAATTGAATTGTACGTACTAAAACAGTATAAATATTATAAACATAATACCAAAGTTATAATGCTCAAGACGATATCGTTTCTGTCAATTAGACTTCATCAGTTGAGCTAATTTAAAAGTTATGTGTATTTTTTAATGAGAAAGTGGTATTATACAAGGCCAAACAATATCTCTAAAAGTATAGCCGAAATCCGTCTAAGAGTAACCACTGTAAAAATGACTATCTTAGCTTTAGAATTTTTTTTGAATTTAAACGATGTTATCAGTGCCATATAATACTTTAGTATAAGATGAAAAGCTGTATAAGATATTGGAAAGGTGAACTATTTTTGCAAATAACAAAAATAGTTTTCAAAATAAAAGAAGTTCAATGACGATAGATATGTTCATTGATAAAATGAAAAGGGAATGTATCTGAACCGTTGGTATAAGTTTTGTCTATATCATTCAAATGCTCCAAAGCGAGGATGAAGTTAAGACATGTCAAGTATTTTGTTTATTGTCTCCAGTTTGATCCATTACAGATGCTTGTAATGTTGTTTGATTTGATGTCTTGTGGTAAAAATTTAATGTTATGTTTGTGCATCAACAAAAACACCTGTATTAGGTTGTTTTATATATCATAATTGGCGGCGGGATTGAACATCACAACCAACATTACTTACATATTACTAACATCAAAATAAGATTCTGTTTGCTGATCAAGAATATAATTCAAACTTTGTTTCCCTTCCAAAAAGGGGTCTCACAATTTGTGGTATTTTGGACTCTAAAGGATCCACTGATCCGGTCTAAATGCAGTCACGATGCACTTATAACGATAACATATATAACGAAATGCTGTCTATAACAGGGATATATATCATCCTCATTAATTTCTTAAATTATTATTGAATCCGAAAAAACAAAATCCGGCTACATCGAAGTTTAAATTTATCACTTCGTTATATGCGGAGTTGACTGTATCAGTATGGGATATACAACTAAAGGTTTGGGTGATAGCAAAGTGTGTGTATAAGTGTGTGTGTGTGTGTGTGTGGGTGTGGGTGTGTGTGTGTGTTTAGCCCTATTTCACGCACAATAAAGCGGATTATATACAAAACGGATTGTCTGACTTTATAACCACTTAAAAGGAATGATCAATGAACCCCATGCAAACTACTGTCTGAATTAATAACTATTTTAGTTGTGAACAAATAACAGTTGTCAAATGGTCGAATGCAGGCATGAAATATTTCTTCTGGCATAAGATAAGGTGAAATAGATTGTGTGACACGTTCACCTCCTGTAAAAGATTTTAAATTAATAGTTTTACAGATAAAATTAAAGTATTCGGATATACTGAGTTTTCTTGAAATAATATTTTGTATAAGTTATTATTGACAATGATATTAATCCATGATAACAAATGAATTCATTTCCGCACCTCTCGAGTATTGTAAAGAACATTTGTGGAAGTGCTAATTCTAATTGGTCCAATAATAATTGATGGTGTGAATAATGCAAGTAGTCTATACGTTGTAAGATAGTATCATTTTCCCTCTTATTCGTATAATGCCTCTAAATTTGAAGTACACAAATCGCTATAGGTTGTTTCGTAAGTGCTAGTTGCATTAGACTAAAGTTTCAAATCCTAATGAATTTTCTGTGTTTCCAAATTAACAGGGTAATTATTCTTACATTTTTTGCAATACTGAATAGTTCACAGCGAAAGTTTCTAAAATATGTACTTAAAACGCGGGGGTGTTTGAAATAATGCAGTACGTCTAAATTTTAAACACGTAATTCATTTCTCTAATATATTACAGTTGTTAGGTCGTAACTCGCTACAACTTTAAGAAGTGCTGAGATTTTAATTACATTTGTACATTTGATAAGTATATATGCTTTGGGTCACTTGGGGGAATGCGTAGTGTCTAATTTACATTTGAAAATTAGTCAAGTTTCTGCATGTTTTGTAAATATATCAAATTTTACTTACATTATTCTCTGGCTTTATTAGCTGCATTCCGTCACTCTATCAGCTCTGATATTGAAACATCATCTTTTAAGAGTCATGGGTTACTTTATCATGTTTAGTTAACTGTTTAATGTTGTTTACACCACTCTTTTGCACGCCAAATTCATATAAATGAGTTAACCTACTTTTTGTCTGTTAAAACTAGTTTTTCTCCAGTTAACCCTAGCTTTAATCCGGTAAGACTAGTTTTTCTCCAGTTAACCCTTGTTTTCTCCAGTTAACTATAGTTTTTCTCCTGTTAACCCTAGCTTTTATCCGGTAAAAGTAGTTTTTCTCCAGTTAACCCTATTTTTTCAGTTAAACACAGTTTTTCTGTTAACCCAAGTTAAACGAAATTAAATCATAGATTTAGAGTGCCGCTTTGTATTGTGGCGGTCATTTTTATTGCAATGTAAAATATGTATTGGAAAATCTTTTCCGGTTGGCATCATACGTTTTATGTACAGTAGTTTTACAAGTCGAAAACAACAGGTGTTTTGTATTATTTTCTCTGGCTTTATCCATTCTAATCAGTTTAGCATAGCTGTGTATCAACATTCAATTTTAATGTCTGCAAATGCATGTTAGATAAAAGACAGAATAGCGTTATATTCCCAAACTTAAACCAATTAGATTTTCGCCGAGATTGTGATGCGTGAATACAAAAGACAAAACCATTTTGAATTGTTCTACATGTATAAGTAACTTATGTGCGCACCTAATAACTTATAGATGTGTATTGTGCGTCATCATGGATCATTGATTGTGGGTGTCAAGGGTCTGTTATACCTGTATGCAATCATTTTGCAACATCATTGATTATATAGGTGTATTTAACAGGAGTTTTGTGATACACTCTACATTGTGTTTATTGATAAGTTATTAATGCATGTATCGTTATTGTTACAAGATCCAAAAACATGAGTTAAAACACGGGACTACGTGTACCTAACATACAGGACGGACAACTACAGAGCAGGTACAGTCGTTCTTTCGTTGTTTGTTTACCTTTCTATCTTTCTTTCCTCCCGCTATCTGTCTCACAATGCAGGTTCACACGTATACATATATTTACACTTCATTTTGTAATTACATATCATTTGTATCAATTGGTCCATAACTACTATGAATGTGTTTGTTGTCATAACTGTAGGTAACATTTGAATTGTTCTAGGCGATAAATCAGGATTTGTAAAATTGTAAAAATTGTAAAATTTAATGTTTCTATAGCGATGTATTCGATGCTGTTTAACCAATGAAAGTTATTTCAGGGAGTATATTTTCACCTAATAATTTTCTTCAAACTGGTTTTGCACCGTAGAATTGATGTCAAATCACTGTGGCGAAACACCATAGGATAAAAAAAATTCGTTTGACAGATAACATTTGCAATTACAAATTATGTAATTTAATATTGTACATACCGCACCCAACTACACGAGATTTCGTTTTGCAGTCCTCAAACAACATAATTTTCTAGGGTACAACAAACATGGGTATAAACAGCATTTATATCTTTGCAAAATTGTCATTGAACGGTTTTAGTGTATTTGTATGCGAGACAGCAAGATTGCACTGTCATCCAATGGACAACTATAAATTGTGTTCACCACTTGAATAATAGATGTAGCTGTCAGGATTACAAATAAGATCGCTTGAATAAGTCACAATAATTATATTATGATAAATCCAAGCAGTGTGTAGTTTCTCGGGATTTTTCTTTATCAAATATGATAAAAAATGTCATAAGAAGAGTAGAGTAAATAAGAGTGCAATAAAAAAGTAAAATAAAAGTCATTCATATTGAATATATTCATATAAATTTCATTATTTGCAACAAAGACCGCGCGTTTCTTTCATTCCTAGTTTCCTATTTCTTACCTCTACTGGGTAAGCTGAAACAAATTACTTGACAATGAGTCAAATTTACCAAGTATGAAAGGTTGCTAAGTGAATTAACCACTCATATATACACACACCTTTTATCAAATAATAGATACTAGAAAGGATTTTACTTTGATCTATTTATTTTATTCATTTTTCATTTTCATTTGTACTTGCATATTGGCTTTGGTCTGATTTTATCTTTAAATATACACTTCAAATTCTATATTTATTGAGTCGGAGTATAACTGTATTAGCAGTTCGTTGCAAAAATTCTCTCAAACCGGTTGTTGGTCACGTATGATCATCAAATTCATCATTTAGAGTATTTGATAGACAAAATGCAAATGGTTAACCCTTTCTGACCTTTATACTTAAATTAAAATTTGGTTTGCTGTCCTGTCGGATGAGGCAGTAAAAACCGAGGTCCCGTGTCACAGAAGGTGTCGGCACGTTAAAGAACCCTCACTGCTCAATGGCCCCAAGTGTCGAGCATAGGCCAAACTTTGAAGCCCTTCACCGGCATTGGAGACGTCTTTATGTGAGTGAAAGATTCTTGAGTCGGACGTTAAACAACAAAACAACCAAGCTACCCTGTATTGGATACTGTTTGAAAGCTATTACATTTTACTGAAACAACATATTCTGATAATAATGATAACAACAACAACAACAACAACAACAAAACAACGACGAGATAAATAACAACCACAATGAAATGATAATAATAATAATAATAATAATAATAATAATAATAATAATAAAATAATAAGCCTGATTTAAGACAAAACATACGAATTGACATTCTGTAAGTTATGATACGTTTGACTGGAATATTTGTCAAAACTATTTGTTTTTTATATACTACTTCAAATTATCCAGTAAATTCATACTTGATACTTTATTCCCCATGTTTTGAAGTTTGCGTTTACTTAGTATAATTTCTGTACAACAAATAGGGCTAAGCTGTCTATACATGACCATGATAACTAAATATAATCCTTCGTGTTATAATGCACGGTTAATACTGGAAACCACGACCGAATTATTTTAATGAAGTGGATACACCAATGCTGTATTTGTAATTAATAACTTCAATTGATTTTCCAACATTTCCTTACAGCATTTCAAATAACTTTATCATCAAATGCTCGACTCCTACACTTCAAGTATCGGTCAATTGTGAAGTTGACTTCCGGTGTATGATGATAACGAGCTTTTATCTTTATTATGACTATTTAAAGTTCATTATACTAATTTGCTGTTGTATACACCACTAACTGAAAAGCGATCAATACAAAAGTGTAAATAATTACAGAAATCATTATTAAAATATTAAGAGAAATGGACGGATGAAAATGAAATAGTTATGTAGTATTTTATCGATACGTATTTAATAGACTAGTATGCTGCGTAATTCTGATCCCCTTGCATGCAATGGCTATTTCTGGCAACACTGATCAAAAGTGCTCTCAACTGCTTAGCGAACCATCCATTTTTAAAACAAGCTATTTAAATCGGATGCGCATTATTACCTAGATTATATATCGCAATGTAACATTATTACGAGGGTAAACAAAATGCAACATTGAGTTTTTTAAAGGGGGAATGCATGTGTATAAAGGATACTGCTTCTTCCCTATTGTTTTATGATGTTCCTGCTCGATAAGTCCGTGATCTATCTGGGTGTCAAAAAAAAAAAAAAAAAAACTTGTCCAAAAAACGTTTGGTCTGAAGAGGTCATTGTTTGAAATTCTCTTTGAACAAATTTTGTTTTACAAAGAAATAGGAAATTGAAATCGTAGACAGATTGAAGAAATGCAAAAACATCCAGTCTTCTTGAAAAAAAACCCAGGTACATGATATCTTGTCAATATGATATAATGACATTAAGTTTGAATGTTTTCTATGCAGAGGATAGAACGGATCTTTAAATTAAAACTACAATTTAGCCATCAATCGATGTACGGGTTATTTTGAAAATGCCAGTTTTACTATGACACCTACCCTGTCATGTGGTCAGACATACAACATATTGTTGTTGCGGATCTAGAGTTTTTAGAGGGGAAGTTGAAGGGACATCAGATTTTTGTGAGGCAAGATTATGATAAGGAACCATTGGGAGTAAAATACTATCCGATTTCAATAATTTGGAAGCCTTAACTGGCATTTAAGGGGCCTCTGTGGTCGAGTGGTTATAGAGCATTGCATTTTGAACCATGAGGCCTCTCACTTATGGTCAATGCAGGTTCGAGCCTCACTGGAACCTTAGATGATTTTTGTGAGAGGTTTGTCAGTTTACTTACGGAAGGACGGTGGTCTCTTCCCTTGTACATTGTAATTGGGTTATCTCCTCCACCAATATAAACTTGCCACTACCATATCAGCTTGTCAATTTACGCCCACACTCCTCTATAATACTACAACAGTTCCGAATTACAATTTCACTAGAATCTGAATCAGATTTACTGCTAAAAATCAAGTTTTTATCGGCAATAATTTGATAATTTGTGTTTAAATGACTTAGTTATATATGGTAGTATGGGGTAGTACATGTGTGTGGTGTAATGGGGTATAATGTGGTAGTATGGGGTACGACGCGCCCCATGATATAGTTGAAAAATTGTTGAGTGTGGCGTAAAACATTATTCCAAATTTTGGTATTTGATCAGTGTCCAGACAATCAGCGGAACTAGGCGCAAAAACTGTGGTATTTTCTGAGTTTATTTTAACTACATATATACATGGTACATCTATATTTTTGCGTTAATGCCCTTTACCCCCCCCCCCCCCTTAAACCTGCCACTGAATAATGACATACAAATGTCTTTATATATTTGACTATACTGGTTTGGCACCAATTGACTGCTAGGACCAGTAATCAGAAGACAAAATCACACCATAGCCGGGTACTGGTTCCTAGCTAGCTACTGGCCCTAACCAGTAATGAAAAAATGGCGTGCGTAGCGAGCCTAAAAAAATTATGAATGAAGTATGCCGAAAAATCTTTTAACAATGTTGAATTTTCACCATAAATTGGGCACTAGTTAAGGTCAGGTTATTTATTTTCTTTCTAGTAGACAAATTATTTATTTTCAAGGCTAGAATATTTATTTTCAAAATCTGCAAAGTCCACCCTCAGAATCAAATGATCGACCCCTTATAAAGAAGAAGTTATAAACGAATGTTTGTCGCACACGGTCCAGTTATGTGGCGACGGCAATTTTTAATTGTTAATACCAACGGTATCCCATAAGAAAACCGTCAAACTTTCTCACAAGATCGACTTACGTTCAAGCGGGAAAATTGTTTCAAAACATGAATCTGGGGCGCCATTTATCAAGAAAACGTCAGTTCTAAGTCGTAAGTCTTAAGTCATTTTTCTTAAGACAACACTTAGGACCGTTGTATAAACCTTACACTCAATCCAGTATTAGATCATTTGTCTTGATAGTTTATGAATATTTATACCTGCTACATTTACAAAGATAAAAATGACACATATACAACGATAACGTATGTCTACGCAAAGCTCCTGAATACTAACAAAGACCTGACCTAATACGGTCGTAAGTCACAAGTCCTAATTCTTTGTAAAATGGTCTCAAGTCCTAAGTGCAGTTCTAAAATTATGCCTAAGACTTGGGACCTTTCGTGAAACGGGTTCTAGATGACCATCCTGACACTCGTTCAACTCAGCCAAATGTTATGTAAAAGTAATTTGATAATTTTCAAAAACTAGTACATACCTTAATTTTTTTATTTCTTGTTTAAAGTTGGCTTTTAATTTAAAACTTTAAAATTGGCTTTTCCAACTTTTTTCTTGGAATTTCCAACATTAAAGTTGGCTTTACCAACTTTCTTCTTGGCTTTTCCAACTTTGTTAAATCTTAAGCCTTCCTATCAAAAACCAAATATGTATCTGTTTGTGTTTCACAAAAAAACACTGAAGCATTCAGCTTTTGTCTGCTAAATTTCCCTTTGTTAATTAGTTTGTCAATGGAGTATTTTTGAAGAATAAAGATACCACAATTTACTTAGCCTTTGTAAAACATTAATAAAAAGATTTCGGGGAAGCATACCACCTAACATTTATTACATGCGTATATGTGTTTTATGTTTTCTGAGACGTATAATTTATGTGATATATTAGCACAAATATATATTGGGTGCTAATAAAACCACTGAAGTATGCGTGTTAATTAATTTCATGTGCAGTAACCGAGTTTGGAATAGTATAAATTTATGTTAATTTATTGAGCCTGTCTAGATCCGACACTACGTTATACTACAATCTTGATCACAAAGGCAATTAACCTGAAAAAAATGATTTGTGCCTAAAAAGAAATATTCTGTCGTAATGAACGTAAATAATCTGACTTCACAAAATTTGCAAGACTCTCCCGTCAGAATCAAAAGTCGTACCCTAAGGTTATATAACGTTTTGAACAAATGATTTTTTTAGCAAAAATCATATCCAATAGAAACTTTAAATGCATCCATTTAATAAATTACGGTGTTAAATAATTCATTATGTGCCAAATGTATCAATGCTACATTTCTGCGAATATAGGCCAAATTTCTGGCAATATGAGTCACTGCCATAGCCTCTCAGGGTAATTTAGATGTAGATGTGTCACTTTAATTTTAACTCCATTATTATTGCGAGGAATCGCCTGATTACTAATCAGTGATTGTTGCGTTTATTTTACACGGTGTCCTAAAATTGAAAAGTACGTTATGAATTATAAAAATTATTCAATAAACACTGTCCGAGTGCCTGTTCACAAAATTAGGCCAAATTTATATTCATCTTGACAAGTCCATAAAAAAGTTGGAAAAGGCAACTTAAACGTTGGAAATGCCTTGAAAAAAGTTAGAAAGGCCAGCTTTAAAGTTGGAAAATCCAAGAAAAAAAGATGGAAAAGTCAACTTATTTTTAGAATTACGGTTGGCAAAACGATAAAAAAAAGTTGAAAATTCCAATAAAAAAGTTGGATAAACAAGACAAAAAGTTAAAAAAAAAAATTCAACTTTAAAGTTGTCAAAGCGAGAAAAATATTGGAAATTGCAAGAAAAAAATGGAAATTAAGTGCGCCAACTTTAAAGTTGGAAATTCCAAGAAAAAAGTCGGAAATGCCAACTTTAACGTTGGAAATTCCAAGAAAAAAGTCGGAAAAGCCAACTTTAAAGTTGACAAAACGAGAAATAAAACAAATTAAGGTGGTCCTAACACGCTTCCGTAATAACAAGCATTTCAAATTAATGCTTAAGATAAATGCACCTAAAGATTTGCATTAAGCTCATTATCTGGATTGCTACCTTTTGAATGATATACTTTAATAATCAATAAAGAGTAGCTTACTGTATAATGTTTGTAGTAATTAAAAGTTATTAAACTTTGATATTAAAAGTTTAAGACAGTGTATCTACGTATGTTGTATTGCACGATTTCCATTCATGTCTATCGGAACAGATGACTGTTAATAGAAAGTTATGTTTCAGTGCGTACAAATGAAAAGATTCCGTACAAATCATTATTCAGGGAATGAAATAAACCATCAAACCATGTTAATCAGGACTGCAATGAAGAAGAAAGTATTATGACGTAGTCGGGTTACCGCGGTACAAACATCGGTCAGGTCTCTATATAATATGTCGAACTTATTATCTTAGTTCATTTACCTTTCATGCAAAGTATCAGTCGACATAATAGTTGAACGTTGCACGTGTAGATTGATATTTCCATTATTTCCAAAGTAACACACCGAACATAATTACAAATGTATTGGCAAAATCTCGCGGGAATACGTAATTTTTAATCCGAGACAAATTGCATTGCGCGAAAAACATGTCTGAATTCCACTATAAATATTTTATCATAAGTAAGTTAGCGAAAGCTACACGAAATGTATATGCTCTGTGAAAGAACGAAACGTATCGAGTATATCCTTTATTTTTTCTTACTTGTTTTACATCAGATATTGAATATTTGTCGATTAAAATGTTGCTAAATAAGAATGACAAGTCATCCGATCATACAGGTGACACAAAAAGTTCTCAAAATAAGTACAGAATTCTGGATTATCAATGCAGTGAAATTATAAATTATATGTTACTCTTGAGCAGACGACAAGAATTTCGTATACGCGTATATTCTACTAGAACCATCTGTTAAACACACACAGTTTTAAGAACACCTAACTGACTGACTCAAAGTGATCTGATTACTGAGGTGGTCTCTTAAGTGAGGTTTTGTACTGATGAAATATTAAGGAAGAGACTGGAAATTCATGGTCTTAATAGTAAGGTGGCCTTCTAAGCGAGGTGGTCTTTAGGCGAGGTTACACAATATATATATATATATATATATATATATATATATTAAAACTCGCTTATAACGAATTTCTAAATACTAAAATATACGTTGAACTGGGTATCAAGGGACAAAGAAATTGTTTTGTTATAGGATAATTTCGTAATATAAAATTCATCATAAAATTGTTTTGACCAAGAATATATAGAGGTGCAAGTTTTACTGTTCATAGGATCGCCCACAATCATTTTTTCGTGAATTTGTTCTAAGATAGATGGTAAGACATATAACCTTCATTCATTTGATACCTTGTTGCCAAGTAGTACTTTACAGCATTTAGATATCGCATTTATATCTGACTACAGCTCATAAGTTCTAAATTTTCCTTTCTGCATACGCGAAACATTAGGAACAAATAAAACATGATTTCAAGTGGTAATATATTTTGGCTTACTGGTGTATAGTAACTATTTAAACAACAGCATCATTAAACATGACTTCTATCGCCCAACAAGCATAAAGGCGAAGAAATTTATTTTACAGCTCACCATTTTAATACTAAAACTACTTGTACTCGTTCCGAAAATATGTGTTTCTTAACATGTTTGTCAGTCTTCTTTTGATTTCCAAGATACGATTGTGGGGACTGGAAACAATTTCTAATGCCTATTGTGATATCTTAGTATTTAAACAACCTGTATTTTATTATTTAATCTGAAAATATTTCTTGAGTCCTAAAGTTACCGTCAGAAGAGGACTCTAGTTACATTGTTCGTATAATGTGTGGAAATTTAGAAAGTAAAATAAAAAAAAATAAAAAATGTTTTACGTTAAAAGCAGATCCGCCCGCAAACACTAAATCCATTCACGTGCCAAGAAAAGGCACTGTCCTACAAACAAGTATCTGCTAACTGTATGTGATAATTATAAACCCACAACAAACGAGAAGATCCAATGAATGTGTGTTGCTACAGATTTGCCAAGACTGCTTTTTTATATATATATAATATTGCAGTAGAGCATCAGTATTTTCCATTATTAAGACCTCTGTGAAAACATTACAAACATCATTTCGATTTTATTTATAGATTTGCCGTACAAAGGCGTATTGTTTTGTGCATGTGGAAGTTGAGATGTCTGTTTGTCTTACTACATATGTGTTCATTCAAAACAGAAATTTTCCAAAGTTTTATTATGAGATTTTAATAAGTACTCTATATTTACTCTTCAAGGTAACAAACTTGCATTTAAGAATGACATTATTTTCATGTTTCTTTAGAGTTGTCGCCAAAATTAGAATGAAGACAACTTTAATGAGCATTTCAGTTCTAAAAGTAATTAAAAAATTCTTAGATGCCCCTGAATGATAAAAGTACAAATACTATAGCTAAAAGGTCGAATTTTCGACTGTAATAAATGATAAAAGTACGGATACTACAGCGAAAAGGTCGAATCTTCTACTGTCCTAAATGATAAAAGTACGAATACTACAGCGAAAAGGTCGAATCTTCTACTGTCCTAAATGATAAAAGTACGAATACTACAGCGAAAAGGTCGAATCTTCTACTATCCTAAATGATAAAAGTACGAATACTACAGCGAAAAGGTCGAATCTTCTACTTATCTAAATGATAAAAGTACGAATACTACAGCGAAAAGGTCGAATCTTCTACTGTCGTTAGCTTTAATAAGGCACTGCATGGAAAATGCTTAAGATGTTTAACTGAACAAATCTACTTTTGGCAGAATGATGATGCTATATTTTTAATGATAGATCGTGCTGTGTATTATTGCCTTTTCAGCCATTTAGATCTACATTCAACATTGGTTCTGACCTCTTCCACTGTTTTATTACCTATGTTACAAGTAATTTACCATACAAATAAATAGGGGATTTCTTACCCATATTCCATGGTCGTAGTATATCAATGTGCAATATTTATCTAATCAAGTATTGAGCTAATCGAATCAAACTAGTGTATGAATTTCTAAGAATTAATTACATTTTAAACTTTATTCCTCTTACTTGTAACAGTCAGTACGTATCATTCTATGTTTTTAGCTATTACACGTGACCCAATTGTATGTTCCTAATTTGTCAGTTAATTGATTCTACGTACGCGTGTTGTTTTAATTATCTTATGAAAAAGCAAAGACATATCCATTTCTAACCAAGACAAAGTAGGAAGAATCATGATACTCCAAGGATTTTACTTTCAGTTTCACTCTTGTACATTTTCCATTTTGGGAAAAATAATAAAGTTCTAATATAAGTGTACTATCAAAGCGTATGTCAATTGTTTGTTGATTTATGTGTCATTTACAAATATCTTTATTTCCACATTTTTATTGGACATGGTGTTCATGTTTTATGCTCATCAATAATTTTAAACTACATAGTGGTTTTAAAAAATAATAACCTCATTTATCAAAGGGAATCTGTTTGTCGTACTGCACCATTTTTTTCTGGGGCGACTGGAGGGTCCATCCCTACTATCAGGTAATTAGCTACCGTTTTACAGTTTTCAAGGATTTGTGTGTGCGAATTTCTTTCAGATATTGAGCGAAAATCAATATCAGATTGTAACCTGACTGTTATATTGTGGTTTGTATATTGGCTATTGTTCTAAATAGCTATTGATCACGAGCTTTACAACTAACAGCTACTTAACACAGACAGCAAATCAATGTCAATTTTCAGAATTAGTTTACTTGTTCTCTCTTTCTCGGGTCTTTTTCTGTTTCTTTCCTCTCGTTATCTCTTTCTCTTCACAAATTATGAGACCGTGTCTAACTTCTATGGAAATTGTATCTGCAGTTATATATTTAGTAATGACTGCAATTTGCTCTGTTGGAGTTCGGAACAACAGACTGTTATAATAATTAGCTAATTTATTGTTCAATCTTAAAACGGCGTAAAATTACAATTAGTTCAATATATAACTGTTTTGCTTCAATATGTTTTTAATCATTTATCAATGAAAATTATCAAAATTACTTTGTCATAACATTGTACATTTATCACAGGAGATACAAAGGGTGTGGCACCAGTGATCCAATATTCTTGTCTATCTGCTCGACATATGTATCGTAACAACATTGTATTGTCCTACATAAACTGGCTGTAATGGCTTGCCAATTATACGTAAATTATTGAAAGAAGATAAAATACGATGTGTATTACAAAAGCAATGCTAAAAGCCTAATGTCATTATCGTGTATACAGTTATGTTTCGAAATTTTATGAATATTGGTATATGATACTCTATTGGTATATTGGTATTTTGGTATTGGTATATGATTACTCTATTCAATACAAATATCCATACAGATTTGTTTTTGTCGTAAAGTAAGATCAATTGACCTCACTTCTGATTTTCAACAGGACTCTCATTGCTGTCATTCATCTAGTCAAATTAAATTTACTTTAATAAAAAGTATTTAAGATATAAACACAATGATAGTCAATCTGAACAACCTCTAGTGTAACAAATGTGAGCTAGTCTCAATAACAAGATAAAATTGGAATGTTACAAGAATCAAATATGAATATGACCACTTTCTTATACTCTGAAAATTGATCTGAATTCCAAGTGAGTCTGTCTGACTATGAAAACACGTTATCCCTCTGTATTTAGTGATCAAGAAGTAGTAACTGAACCGGATAGATTACATGACCAATATATACTGGTACCGCAGACAAAGCCTCAAATAATATAGTTTTTATATGTAAGGCACATTACTATAATTGTTTATTAGAAGAACTTGGTTTTAATACGAATTTTGGAAATCCTACATACACACGTAGCTCATTTTCAAAGGACGAGATACTTCAAAATCTCGTGTCCGTATTACGCTCATTTGATATACCTACAATGGATACCGATTTCGATCTACTACATTTATATTGGATACCTAAACTTCATAAAACCCCATAGAAGCAAAGATACATAGCAGGATCCAGCAAATGTTCTACCAAACCTTTATCTTTACTCCTTACCAAGATATTGACAGCCGTTAAGGAGAAACTTCGACAATACTGTACAGTTGCTTAATCCAGAAGTGGTGTAAATCAGATGTGGATACTTATAAATTCTAAACAGCTTTTAGAAATTTTGATTTGATTTGATTTGATTTTTTGTTTTACGCCATACTCAACAATCTTTCAGTCATATGATAGCGTTCAGTTTTTATTGGTGGAGGAGAAACCCCGGTTACCCGGGTAAAGACCACCGACTTTCCGCAAGAAAACACAAGAAGGCACACAATTTTTCTCAAATTCACAGTATCAAAACTTATGACATCTCTACTCTTTACACTACTATTCCACATAAAAATTAAATGAAAGACTTTTTAGCATCATAGATAACTGTTTTTTTCACTAAAGGTGGTATCCGAAAATTTAAATATCTATCAGGATACTTATTTCGTCAAACACTACTCTGATTCTACACATAAATACACTGACGTTGATATAAAAAACATGCTGGAATTTCTAATAGACAATATATTTGTAATGTTCGGAGACGTGGTCTTTCAACAAACTGTCGGCATTCCTATGGTAACCAATCGTGCCAATTTATTGGCCGACCTGTTCCTTTATTCATACGAAGCAGACTTCTTTCAGAAACTGCTGAATCAAAAGAAGAAAAAGTTAGCGGTGTCCTTTAATTTGACATTTGGATATATAGACGACGGTTTGTCAATTAATATTGACAATTTTCATACATATGTCAATGCGATATATCCCAGAGAAACTAGAAATTAAAGATACAACAGAATCAAGCACACATGCTTCATACTTAGAAATTTACTTAATATAAACACAGACGGGAAATTAGCAACTAAGCTATACGACAAACGCGACGATTTCGGATTTCCCATCGTAAATTTTCAACATTTAAGTAGTAATATCCCTCAGTCACCCGCATATGGAGTTTATATTTCACAAATGATCCGATATGCCAGGGCGTGTACAACATATGAAGATTTCATATACAGAGGTAAACTAGTCACTGACAAATTATTGACACAGGGATATCGAAAACCGCGTTTAATGTCAACGTTCCGCA
Organism: Atrina japonica; assembly: GCA_030159075.1. Lineage (NCBI taxonomy): Eukaryota > Metazoa > Mollusca > Bivalvia > Pterioida > Pinnidae > Atrina > Atrina japonica. Next base: position 906,642 of record BROG01000122.1, read on the forward strand.
AGTTTTACGGTCGGTATAATAGTCTTGTTTGCGACTACTCTGTTTCACTAAGTGAAATGTTGAGTTGCCTTTTCGTTGGCGGTTGTTGTGACGAGGACACACTCCTCACGTATTTCATTGGACTTGACTGTGGACTCACGGCAGGTGTGACCGGTCGACAGGGGATGCTTACTCCTCCATGGCACCTGATCCCACCTCTTGGTTTCCAGAGGCCCGTGTTTGTCCATTTTTACCGGATTTGTATCTATGTCCTGGACATTCTATTGATTGATACTTTGGTATCTGAGATTTTTTATATCTGAATACCATGATTCCATGTTGTAATACAATATTGGTCAATTCGACTACCATAGGAACCAGTTTCAGATTCAATCTAAAAACACTTGGAGTATCCTCGAATGATCTGAACCCAAGAAAAGTATTTTATAGCTTATATGAATACCTTGGAAGACAATCCAAATTGCATCATATCCAGTTTGAATACCATTACTGGTAGATGACCAGTAAGCTGGCTAGGTCTAGTAGATGATAAGGACCAGTAGTGGGCTAGGACCAGTAACCAGCTATTATATAATTTCGTTTTAAGTATGTACCACGACAAAGTATTTTTTCCTTTTTTTTGAGAAAAATGATTAATCTAAACAAACCTCCCAAAATCATGTAGCCGATATCATGTTATAGTCGGCTACTTGTCCTAGCCAGCTGTTGGTCGTCAACCTGTAGAGCTAACCTGAGTATAATGAGAGCGAGTGGTAAAGCATCGTCGTAAAACCTTGGTTCGGAATTGTTTTGTTCTTTCCTACCCGTTGTCTCATGCGACCAAAATCTCTCGTAGCTAATGGATATTTATGAAAAGTAGATGTCCAATTTGCCCAATCACAGTAGTTGTGATCGTCAATGGAAGTTATCGCATAATCTTTTGACCCAATACAGTTCTGAAATTGTTTAAAAGCCTCGTCCTGATTGGTTGACGATTGCAAGCACCGTTTACTCGCGTTGGCTGAGGCTTCATGAATAATAAAAATATGTATGAAAGATTTCGGTCGTATGAGAGCACGGGTAGGAAAGAGTATGGCGATTCCGAACCGTGGTTTTACGACGATAGAGATACTGCCATACTTCATAAAAACATATGTCACTCCTATATCTTGGTTGGCATTTGTATGGACTGAAATATTTTCTAAACCAGTGACTTTCTATGCCTCTACCCTAAAACAAAAGATTTCAGGTTAGGACATGAATCAATTCTTTCAGTCAATCACGCATGCACCCAAGTAAATGATGTTTGATGAGACAATGTTATTGAACAAACACAGTGATATTATCAGTCTAGGTATTATTAACAATTACTAGTCCAGATGGTACTATCATTTCATCTATCTAGATTTTGACTATCACATAAAGATCATTCAAAGTAAGTATGATTTCGTTTTCATATTTAAAAGACCCAGTACATTTATTTTCAGAAACTGTAGTTGATAGTCATAGTCATTTATCATGCAATAACCAATCTATCAGCACTTAATGGGTAGACCCCTATGTCATTCTAAAGTTCCTGGCATGAGATGTAAATTTGCACGTGGTTTTATCTTTATTTAATTATAGCAATAAAGTGCTAAAGTGCTACAAAACATGTCTTATACACTCTTGTACGGATTAGATGTTTGTGCATTCATTACGTAATATTACCGAAAGTTTAATGCTCTATTCAAGAAGGTATAACTTTATTGACAGACCACCCAGTTAATTCAAGTGCGCAAGAGCGTTTAGATGAATGAAGACATAAACATATCCATTGTTTTGCTATCAAGAAATACACGTGTTGCAATTCAAAGTAACTAAGCGTTTCAGGAATATACACACTATGTAGCGCGACAAAATCGATAAATGAAAATTTAGAATCCGTTGTAAGTTATTCAATTTTAAAGTGGGTACTCTCTGATTTGGCAATACATTTAGTTTTATTATTTGACCTTGTATGATACCATATTTTTTACTTCGAGTTCAACCGATAAAGTCAAATTGACAGAAATTTTATCTTTACTTGTGTAAATGACCAAACATTTGTTTTTAATATAAATTCATTAAAATTTAATCACTGGTACAATTCAGAATTGACTCTCTTTGAATCACAGTAAGAGCCATACAGATTCTACGCATTTATACACACGCTGTATAGTGATGATAGGGAGAAATGTAGGTTCATTTTAACGAGATTATCAGACATATCTCAAGGATTTTGTCATCACTCCAACCTCCTGAGTGTTTAGTTTAGACAAATATCTTTGTTCGAATTAACTTCAGAAAATTGCTAAGATCATATCTAATATCGCCTCGAAAAGATACAAATAAATAACATAAATAAATTGACACCAATAATCAGCGAGATTACTTCCATATGGCATTAGGTATGTAATTTGTTCTATCGAAATGGGAGGTAAATGTATTTGTGGACAGCCAAATCTCATTCATATTGAGTCAGTTCATTTGTCAAATGAAATCATCCGTGTTATCATGTCATTAGATGAGATTCTCCAATGGTCATCTGATAAGTATTATTCAAGTTATTCAACATAGCACCTAAATCAGAATATTGTACGTGTGCACATCAACTAGTTTTAGCAGGAAATAGAACGCCATAACAGCTCTGAGGAAGTATTCCCCTGTCTTCTTCCAACCTCAACACCTTGTTAATTGGATTGACTTGAATCAAATAAATTATTTATACTGGTTGACACTTCATAAGTTATAGAAGTGGCATATGTATTAGTTTATGAAGTGTCAGACATTCCTATCTACATCGTTTTCTGAATATTGGCTATTGCAGTTGACTTGGGGAAATTAATATAATTTATATTTATTTGATATGTGGCTTTATCACCATCGATGATGTAAGAAGTTTTTATAATTTCCTCCTCAGCCTCTCCAAGTCTTCCTCTAACACTATTCATTGATACAAAATGTACATTGACTGTTTCTATTTTACTGTTGTCCGATTCAAATATCTTGGCGGGCGCAACCTTTTGGATATCTTAAGGACGTGTGTATCGTATTTTCGCTTTTAGAGGACTTGAAAGGAAATGTTCAATCGCCTCCGAAAGTGATAATTGCATATATGGTGACAAGAAAGAACTTCTGGTCGTGTCTATATGCCTGTGTAATTTTGTGATGTTTCATTACCTTACATTTGAACTCGTCTGGGTCAAGAAAGGGGTCAAGACTCTACCTGACCAAATTATATGGATTTGATTATAAAACTGTCATTATCGCCCCTATTTCTACTACTACTACTACTACTACTACTACTACTACTACTACTACTACTACTACTACTACTACTACTACTACTACTACTACTACTACTACTACTACTACTACTACTACTACTACTACTACTACTACTACTACTACTACTACTACTACTACTACTACTACTACTACTACTACTACTACTACTACTACTACTACTACTACTACTACTACTACTACCACCACTACTATTACTGAACCGGCCTGACTCTTGATCGTGAGGTCGTGAGTTCGAGTGCAGCCGGCAGCAGGTTGGTTTCCTGTCCATCTGATGAGACAGTAAAAATAGAGGTCTAGTGTCGCACTACGTGTCGGCACGTTAAAGAACCCTCACTTTTCCATGGCCCTAAGTGCCGAGCATAGGCCAAAATTTGAAGCCCTTCACCGGCATTTGTTGACGTCTCCATGTGAGTGAAATATTCTTGAGTGGGACGTTAAACAACACAAAACAAACAAACTACTACTGCTACTACCACTACTGATGCTGCTGATGCTGCTATTGCATCTGAACTATTTGCTCTTACTAATACGAATGTGACAAATGAGGTTTCGCTCGGTACTCTCCCATTTTGTCGCCTACACAAGTGTCAAATAGAGTCATGAAAAGTACATAAATTGTGATGATGATGATGAGGATGAGGAGGAGGAGAAGGAGATGACAACGACAACAACGATGATGATGATGATGATGATGATAATGATGGTGATGATGATGATGTTGCTGATGATTGATGCATATGCTTTCGGGGTTCAATTATATCGATAAAACTGCTAGTGAATAATTGAAATGAGAGAGAGAGAGAGAGAGAGAGAGAGAGAGAGAGAGAGAGAGAGAGAGAGAGAGAGAGAGAGAGAGAGAGAGAGAGAGAGAGAGAGAGAGAGAGAGAGAGAGAAATTTAATATCTATAAAGGAAACAAATATATGTCATGGTTTAGATAGCATTCTGCCTCTTTGTAATTTTGATCTTATTTATGAGTTAAATCTAGTTTTTATCAGTTAAACCAAATTTTTCTTTAGAATTTTCTAATTTAATATAGGTGTATCTGAGTAAACGAAAATTAACTCAGTTGCGAGATAAAACTAGGTTTAACAAGAGAAATTAACGGAATTATGCGTCAAAATCACAAAAAATTGGTGCAGTTTCATATAGTTTTCCTTTAAGTTATGTACGTTATTGACAAAAAGGTTAAACTGGTAAAAATCTAGGTTCAACTCATTAGTATTAATTTGGCGTAGCATACTGATGCCTTTGAAATTTTAAATTTTCACTTTATTATCAAGGGAAAATATCGACCGATATCAAAGCTAAGTTTATCATTTTTATATATGTCATCACTGTGCTCTGACACATCCTTTTGATAACAGTTTGTTGACAGATAAACAGTTGAAATATATTCAAGCAGATCATCTCCTACTATGAGATGAAAAGTTATAGATAATCAACTATTTTGGTTAATTTTCTGTGTATTTTCAATTTAACACAAATGTATTATTGATGAAAATGATATGAATTTCTTTGTCAGAATCACAAATTCTTTTCCACTGTATAAAACTTTTCATTTTGATACTTAACTGAAAACCAATCCATTACTGCATAACTATATATATATTTATATATAGCACATAAGACATACACTCAAATTCTCAACAAAATGTATAGTTCACATTGACATTGTATCAAATAGTGTGATTACGAGTGGTTTGACGATCTCAGTGATGTAGAATATCTCTGACTTTTCGCGACATGATAATGATTACCACATGACTTGTCTATAAATAACGGTAATTTTAGAGCAACAAATTTGTGCTGCCCTAGTTATTTATATGAAAAAGCAATAAATGACAAACACAATAAAATTTACTTCCCTCTGATTCGGAGATCTTGGTTCGAGTGAAAAATGCTTTTCAAATGTAATTGTTTTTTCAACCCATATGTGTATCGGTGCAAAATATCAATTCAACACTAAACATTATGATTGACAAGTATGAAAGGTTTTAAGTCTCGTGTATCAAGCATTGCCTTGGTTGGGCAATTATTGTCTCAAAAAACCATAAAGTGTATTTAACTGAAATGATTGCATTTAGAATTTTTTTTTCAAGAGACTTTTAACAAACTGATAACATTATAAAGACGATTTGTATCTTTATCAAGCAGGTTGATCGATTGTGCATTTTTTTTTTTTGTAATTCCAAAATTTATCACCCAGTCAAATACATTGAGCAATGTGTGTGTGTATTATAAAGGATTTTATAAATTGCATATCGAAAGCTTCAGGTATAAAAGTATTGCAAAAACTAGTTTGTTCTTGAAATTACTAAAATATATTTTCCCTATCTTTTGCTATATAGACATTTCAGTTGTTGCGATATTATAACATGTATGTTCATGATATGATCGCCTGACTGAAAAAGCTATCCATTACAACTTATCAACGCTGATACGGTAAATAAATAAGGAAAATACGTATTGCAGTGAATAAAATGTTGTGTTGTTAAACATTTAAATATAAAACGGAGGATTTATAGAGGTGAATCGTATTTAGGCTTACCATTTCATAAAATCAAAAATAAAAGAAGCGGGGACTTTTACTGTTAAGTATCATGGTGCATTCTTTGAAGTTTTTCCTTATGTAATTACTTATTCATCTGACTGATACAAACCCCAATTCTCCCTCTGGCGTAAAATACGTACTGAAGTATCGAGGAATGTTAGCGATGGTATAACTCTGAATTTATCATCCTCACTTACAAAACAAAGTTTTGTTGACATTAATTCATGTAGACCAAGACCAAACATTACGAAATGACAATGTTCTGTTATGCCGAAGTCTATATTTAGGCCGCAAATTTGCGTGAGGTTTGCTTGAATCGCGGCCAAATATTTTGTAGGAGGTCATATTCAATTCAATATGTTTTTACATTAGTTGTGCAATTTTTGTTGTTAACTGGCTTAATTTTCAAAACCATTTTTGTAGATACATTTATAACAGTATGAATATATCTTTAGCATTTTTACTGCTGATGTTCTTTTCAATACTTAGTCTGATCTATCAAAGATGTCAAAAACAGTTAAGAGCATTTGATATTTGAAGTGGCATTAATAATCTTATTGCCGTTTAAACTAGAGAAAATTGATATAATTGTAAATACGATATAGTTGTAACTTGATCAATTATCTCCAATTATAAATTTGATTAAATATTCAACTTCGGGGGGTGGAAATAACCAATATTAGTTCGATTAAGGTAAAAAGCTAATACCTGCATTGATCTAGGTTATTTATATCATCATTATTATCATTATGTTTCGGAAAAGTGGACATCTCATCTCATTTTTTACAAAATAACTATAATAAGTTAAGTATGTACCTAAAGGAGAACGTCGGGTTCTATTTGATATATTATAACTGAATTTATTTCTCAACCAACAAAGACTTGACGGTACTGTATATCGAAACATTTAGAGTGAAATTTGACCTATTGAATTTAATATTTTTCCGTATTAATGTGATCGTATTTCTGTTGACATTAGATGATTTTACATACAGTTGTAATTTGAGAAATAATAAAAAATGTTTAGATGTGCAAAATTTAATCACGATTTCGAAGGTCAAGAAGTTAAAATTATTGCCTAAATTTTATTGAACCTATCTTAAAAATCCACATTGATTTAGTAATTCAAATTGCGTTTTAGTAAACACCCTCCGTTGTGTTTCATTCTCATTGTAAGACTAGTAATGTAGACTTAAGTTGATACTGTAATACAAATCTTGGCCAGATACTAAAGTATTATAGAAATCTAGTCGCACCTTAAACATTTCAAGAGGTTTTCAGAATCCACAACACTCAATTCGTATTTGCTCGTAATTCTTATCTTAATAATGAAATTTAAAACAAGTGGTCCTCGGTTTTTAAATACAACATAATACGATATGTATTAAGTGTTATAAGCCATATCTAACACCTTCGGAGCTATTTTTAGATAAAGTAACACTTATCGTTAAGCGCTAACATTTTATTTTATATATTTGCGATGTTTGTTTATTTCAATATTTCGTAGAAATCACATCTAACTACTCAAAACAATTCCGTAGATATAAGTATCTTAGCAGGTAATTTTCATTGTCTGAATCCGGGCTAGTGGGTCACGTCTGATACTTTATACTTTGACATGGTCATGCGCTTGATACTTAAGTTTGTACTTAAAGTCTTTCAGTTTAGTCATATTCTGCAGAATCAGAAGCACGTTAGAGGGCCTTCACAGCATGGGAATTACAACCTAGTTTATTGCACGTCCTATGACGGGTTTATATAATGCTTAATTCTTTAAAGGACATAACAATAATCTTTTCTTATAAAAATTCTGAGATGACTTGAAGTAATTTAAAAGCTGTTCTCCTGTCTTGTGAGATATTAATTGAAATAGGACGTTATGTATCGATGGAGTGATGGGAAGTCATACTATCAACAAGAGAATCCAGAAAATTTTAATATCTAAATCAAGAGTCAGAGATAAATTAGAAATACAAAGCCGGCTCTGAAGCAATGAAATAGCAAAGAAAAATATTGCTGTACTCTCAGAATTATAGTATTGTAATTTTTTCAAAAACGTCCGGATAGCGATGGACACGACAAAAGGACAGAGACAGACAACTATCATTATGTTGTTTTTCTATATGTTACACTGCAGACATCTCGACGGAGATTTATAACAAAAGACTTATACATGTCTCTAAGCTGAATAGAATTAGCGAGAAGAATAGTTCATGTTTTATTTTGTTTCTGATGTGCATGCAGTCGATATTTGGGCATAGAAAAAATATCCAGGAACTGTTCACGGATTATTAACTTATCTGGGATATTATTGTGTCACTGATGAACTAAATCTTTTCAAATTAACAGAAAAGTTGACTGGTGATATATAAACAATGCACTGAAGATTGATTTTCATTTTATACATTTTGATAAGCTAATCAAGTACTAAAAATGTCCAAAACCGACACAAATATATATATCGACACTGGCCTTGATTTAACTGGTTAACTCAGTTAATACAGACTTTGGGTTTTGTGTTATGAATGTACTACAAGATCATTATTTTCGAAATGGAGTGCCTTCATTAAGTACCTTGGATCTAGTTTTCCTTTCTGTGATCAGGTCATAATACGTACTGCCTGAGGTAAGTTGATGTAGATATCTCGGATCAATGATCCCATTTCAGTCCCTAATATTATTTCTATAATGTACATGTAATTGGTATAGGAAGAAAGCGACCAACATATAAATAGGCACTTAAATGTTAAAGTTTTTTTCCTGATCATTCAGTTCGTATTAGTCATATTTGCTTATTGTTATGTACTCTGCTAATTTAAAGGTATGAAGCTTCCTTCTTTAAAATGAAAGAATTCCAACAAAACTTTCATGTGACAACTTAGTCGTCATTCAATGCTACTATACGCTGTTGTATTGTTATATATGGTATATTTAAACATTTTGCTCATTGTAAGAAACTTCAGTGTATAGTATATACGCGTATATATAAAACAGACCAGAAGGAAGTGAGGCTAAAACACCTTTTTTGTGCTGGTAGGCGTAAAATAATTTAAATAGAAGTTGCAATTTACGTCGACATATGCATTTTATACAGGGTAAGTAGGCTAACTGTTTATTTTGTAAATTTTAATGCAAATTTAGCATATTCCTGATGTTTTATGTATGTATAATCCACGCATCTAATATATATATATATATATATATATATATATATATATATATATATATATATATATATATATATATATATATATATATATATATATATATATATATATATATATATATATATATATATATATATATATATATAAATTACTCTAAAAATAACATGTTCCACTTACATACCACTTGAACGATTTGTCCTGTCGATATCATAGCTTGTTTGTGTTTCCGCTATCAATTACACTGCGTTGCGTGTAAAAGGTTAGTTCCATACAACAAACAATACATCCCACGACTAATTGCTATTCAACATATCATTAAAATATAGTCGCTGAAACTGTTTTTCTGAGCATTAACGATCATTCTTTCATCATTTCAGATGTATAAAATTTGATACTTGATGGAAAAGTCACAGAACGGAAAAGCTGGGTCCAAAACAACTTGCCTTTGATATAACGGCTGATTGGGTCATTAACTCTTGAATATCATTATACAAGAACGCTGCCTTACCGAGTAATAAGACATCATTAAAAACAATTAGGATATGGTTATATGCACAGGTGAATCACAAAGAAGTAGTTTATTGAACAATTTATCACATGCTGTATTGAGAGAGTGGTTTTATTGAAACTTGAGTTATTTTGTAAAACCAATGGAGAGCAATCAAAATACAATCAAGAGTTTAAGTTACAGTGATTGAAAAACAAACTTTTATATAATATTGGAATTCAAGTTATGTCTATCGCGGGATGTCCAACGATTCAAAAAATTGTTCACTCATCTTAGCAGACAAAGCATCGCCACCACCGGATTACAGCATCGAAGTAAGATATCTGATTGGCTTTATTCTACTTTTATTCCCAATTGTTACGGTGGCAGGAAACATCCTTGTCATCGTAGCCGTTTTTACACACAAGCGCTTGAAGACAATTACAAATGCTTTCGTCGTATCGTTGTCACTGGCCGATTCCTTGGTTGGAATATGTGTCATGCCTTTCCAAGTATATCAGCAATTCAACAACAAAATATGGGAACTGGGACATATCATGTGCCTCCTGACGAGTAGTCTTGACGTCATGACAACTACCTCATCTATAATGCACCTGTCGTGTTTGGCCGTGGACAGATATTTAGCTATTTGTAGGCCTTTCCTACACGAGCGACTAACGAACAAAATCGTAGGTGTGATGCTTGCTTCGTGTTGGATAGTTCCAATTTTCATATCATTTCTACCAATATTGAATGGGTGGAATTTAAAAGGCATAGAAGAATATCATGAGTGTGCATTTGATCAATACGCTTGTTCATTTTTGGTCAATTCTGTGTATGCTATTGTCTGTTCGACAATCGCGTTTTACATTCCCGCTATTTTCATGATCATCAGTAACATTAAGATATTTCTCGCTGCACGACTGCAGGCTCATCATATTCGCAGCTTGGAGGCTTCACTTCATAAACATAAAAAGGGGAAATTAAAACAAGAGACCAAAGCAGCTAAAACTATCGGAATTATAATGGGATGTTTCTGTGTTTGTTGGTTTCCCTTCTTCATCATGAACATTATAGATCCTCTAATAGGATACAAAATTCACTACGTTCCTTGGACGGTCGCTTTGTGGCTAGGCTATTTGAATTCTATGCTAAATCCATTTCTATATTATAATTTCAACAGAGCTTTCAAACGGGCCTTCAGACGTCTTCTGTCTTGCAAGGTTTGTCAAGGAGTTAGCGAATTTGAAAACGAATATATCAGCGCTCTGCAAGATTCTGATACAATCCCTAACAATCACAACGCAAGTCATAACGGAAGTTCCTTGTTTTCAACAGAATTAACACAACTTAACTCACAGACTAACGATTAATTTAGGTTCTAATGCAACTTGTGAGAACAATATATATATTGAAGAGAAAACGACATTTCGTAGAATTCTGTCAAATAACGATTGACATTATGTTGTCAAAATGTAGTTGCTAAATTCTGCAATGTATTAGAGGTGTATATTTTGGTCCTGATATACTCTACATCTTGCAATCTACTGAAATCTTTCAAAAATCGAAAGACGTTTGATCGGTTTGCACTTAATCCCTATGAATTGGGCTGTAATATTATATATTGATGTTGTCTAAATAGGGGGCCTATTGCTAAATATTAATTTATATAAATTTGTAGCTTTTTCAGAGTTCGTTCTAGTGTGTCGTGTGGCTATACTAAATTATTATCGAATGAATGTTTAACATTGCTCTGTGATATATTGCTCTTATTTGATTTCCAATAAATTAATACTTCCAGCAACACAAATCATTTCAATTTAGCTACCTTTCAAATCATCACATGTATACAAAACTAAATCTATTGTTTTCATGCTATAGCGTCGTTTGTGAGTTCCCGATGTATCTTACAGATATATTAGCATTAAATGTTTAATATTGTGTCTGAATCGTAATTCTTTTCCAATTCTCCACGGAAGTATTTAGTTCAGATACCGATATATGATAGATAATCATTTCCACGAAGTTAGAATATATTGACTGTTTTAGTGTGTATACTAGGAAACTAAAATTCTACATCATTACACGGTTTTTCTTCAAAAACACTGATTGGACGACATTAAAATGATAAATATGACTGACGCAACATAGTTGACATCAGAAATATGGTGCACTATTTAAAGTTTTAGTTTTCGTATGTCAGAGTAATTCCGTTAGGCCATGCTGACATATAACAATACAGTCACCATACACTACAAGCAATTCGGTTAAGTAGACATAACATGAAACCCAAATACAACAACGGTTTGATTATTTATATGAATAGGACAAAAAGACTAGACTTTGAACAAGATAATACCTATAGAACTCATTTCTAATGTTCATGTTATTAGAAAAAACACATTCATATAATAATTAGAAAAAGGGACATTGCTGACTAATATTCACTTTCAATTATAGATTTTGATTCGCGGTTTTAGTTGCTAGTTTTTTTACGGTGGAGGGACAGAATTCGATTTATTGGAAATCGATAATTGACAATGAAAGGTATATATGTTTTCTCCCAGTGCCAATTTTAGCAACTTGATTTTTGTGTTATGTATCATACTAATATAAGTTATTATTTTGTTATTTTATTTAACATAATGTTGTTTATCTTATACACTAAGAACAGAGATATCCTATTTATATTTCTGAAAGTAATATAGATTGTTTACGTCACACTGATATATAAATCCTTTTTATTTTTTATCTAACAAATACATAAATTGTGTTTGAAAAACCGTACCTTTGAACCTTTCCATGTTATGGCAAAGAATACATAATAAAAATTGAGTCTCTCAAGTTGTTTGAATTCTAATACAATGTAGATGGGCCACATTGATTATTGTGGGAATAATTTCCGGTCCATAAAAATCTGGTTGAGTGGTAATGCATTTGTTAGTTTGATAACCAGTAAATTGAAGAATCACGAAGGATACATTTATGTCTATCCCTGGTGAATAGTAAGTAACCCGTATCTTACATATCATAAATGTATATTCAAGGACGGTATGATTGGCACTTTCAATTGTATGTTTTGTACGGTATTTTTCTATTTTCATTTGAAGTAGAAGTTTATAGCTTTGTGTTAGAACGTTGTGATTACTCGTGCGAAGGGTCATCATAAAAATACTTAATTGCAATGGTTTGAAGAAAATTGCACGTTTCGTGTACATGATAAAATTTCCTTTAATATTATTGTAATTGGCATGGAAGTTTTACATCTATTCCATGATAATTCAAAGCATTTTAAACATAAAGAGTGTGTGGTGCGATCGATGTTAGACTTCAGTCTATGTTTAAATGTTTATTAATATTTTATTCAATTTCTTTTATATCCTTCTTACATAACACGTTATCGGTTTTTTTATTTAAACTTTATTTATCTTAAAACGATATCCCCCATTAGATAAGGCATTCAAATGGATGGTGTAACATCTTAATTAAATATAATACTCTGAGAGTAATAAAAATATTAATGTTGACTATTAAATGATTATTGTATATGAAACAAAGACAAAAAGGAAAGGAGCAGAAATTCATTTTATCCGTCCAAAGCAATAGTGATATCATACTTAAGCGAATAGAGTTCATCAACGATGATTCATGACACCGGATCAGATGTTCCACTAACAATGGTGTACATAGAAATCACGTTTTGTTTTATTTATTCATTTGCTTATTTATTAATTTATTTTTATTAATTAATTTATTTATTTATTTATTTATATATATATTTATTTATTTATTTTGAAAAATACAATTTATTTACATTTGATTTTAAAACTTTATGAAATTCATAATGATTTACACTTAACATTTGAACATACATACATACAGTCAACTCCACTTATAACGAGATAAATATAATGAGATATCGCATGTAACGAGAATATCTCTATTCCCCTTGCATTTACTATTCAATTCTGCATAAATCTGAACGCCTATAGCGAGATAACTATTACGAGATATCGCATGTTACGAGAATATCTCCATTACACTTGCATTTACTATTCAATTATGCATAAATCTGAATGCCTATAACGAGATAAATATAACGAGATATCGCATGTAAGTAGCTTATAAATTTCTCATGATGACAATTTCATCATGTAGTTTTAGTGCTGTAGTACGAGGTGTTTTACAAACAAGACTTACGATATATATGAATTGGTTTTTTTTTTCAACCTGTATGGTTAACTTTTAATAAGATTAAATTGACTGTATAATAAATTCTTGGCTTGGATGTCATTCTGAGATACATGATTTCACGTACACTTGTATAATTGAGTTACCTTATATAACTTATCAATCAATATAACCTGTAATATGACCTATTCCATATAACGAATTCTGGCTATAACGAGATATAAAGTTTTCTCCCTTCCATTTCGTTATAATTGGAGTTGACTGTATATATATTCGAGCTTTTACAGAAGTTGTGGTCATATCAACGCTACAAGTATTGTCAAAAGGGCAAAACAAGACGACAAGACACTGATAATGTTATATTATGGTTAAACAATAAGTAACTATGTTTGCATAATATTTCGAATCGGGTAAATATATATATATATATATATATATATATATATATATATATATATATATATATATATATAATATATATATATATATATATATATATATATATATATATTGGTTTAATTAGTTTTGCAGATATATGTACTGATTCTAAAGCTAAATAAAATTTTGAAATAACAATATTTTGTTGCTTTTTGATTAATAAATTCGACTTCCGAAATCCTTAAAGGTGATATTTCATAATATCTAATTTTAACATCTATTTACTGATTTACTGAAAAATATGTTATTCATACATTTTATTGCTTTGAAAGTTGAGTCACCAATTAAGACGCATGGTAAAATGAAATATATCGGTTCATCTCAAACGGGGTCTTTATCAAAACTATATGTAAAGCATGTCAACTTTGTAATAACTGATATAGATTTAAATTAATATAATTATGTTTATCCAGTAATTATCGAAACATACATTTAAAGGGACATTTTTCCAACATTTATTCTCTCTCTTTACTAAGTAGACCTATATACAAATACACAAGTACACACACACACACAAACACACACATATTTTGAAAATTGAGAAACCCAGTTTGGCAGTTATTCGTTTGCTAATGATTAATATGACAGTAGACAATTAATCTATGCATACGACACTAGACCTGACCTTATTTTCACAAATTATGTAAGGATATAAGAACTTTATAATTGTTTACCTGTGTATATCGCATATTTCTTATGAATATCGATCTAAGAATTTAAAAGAGGAACACAGCCAATATCCTTTAAGTGAAATCATGATCCTAAAAACGACAAGGACAATGTCAGGAGTTCAATTCAAGAATTCTGTCTTCTTGAGAAATATAACTCGCAGGCGAAACAAACAAAACGACTCAAAATGAAATCTTGTATAACGTTCTATCACTTAAAGGAGATGGCCTTAATTTATTTGTTTGTATGACATTCTAAATAAAATCATAAACATTTTCATTTTCCCGTTTCCACTGTAAAATATGTATCTTTAAATATCAAGAACACATCACTTCTTCTATAAAATATAAAAACCTCAGATACCACATAGATACAAATAAAAATGGACAAACACGGAGAATGGGATCCAGGGACATAGACCGGTCACAAATCCACAGGTCCAATGAAACACGTGAGGATGGACGTCTGAACAACCGCCAACGAAAACTGACAACTCACTTGGTAGTCGCAAACCAACCGAGTAAAACTTGGGAACGTTCAGAAATCCCTGTGTCAATAATGGTAGTTTAGTATAGAAATCTTCATATGCACGCCCCATATGTGTGAAATATAAACTCCATATGCAGGTCACTACTTAAATGTGGAAAATTTACCGTCCGTGAGTCGTTGCTAACAGTCTGTGTTTATATTAAGTAAAATGTCTAAGTATGAATGCTTGATTCTGTTGTAAACACGTGACATATGTATGATTGTGTTAATTGACAAAACATCGTCGATATATTGTGATGCCTGTGAGCTCAATTGTAAAGAGTGCTCAGATCAAGATTTATTTTAGAACTGACGATCCCGAACCTGAACGCGCATCACCGAACCCGCATCACACTACTCCCCCTTTTAATTGAACAACGTTTTTGGCCCGAACGGGTAACAATTGAATCCGAGCATAGATGGACTCTTTCTCCATCATTGTCCCCCATCTGGGATGTCCAAGTTTCCTGTAAGTGGCACGGTGGAGTCTGGACACTGTGTCCGCGACTCGGCATGACGCACACGGTTCTCACTGTCACACTCCGTCATGTCTTCAAGGTTCCGTATCCTCGAGATGGGGGAACAATTGTGTCTGCACCGATTAACCCAAAGGGGAATTGTCATCCTGTCGTGATGAAGTGTATGCGTTGATTTTTTATCTTGGACATCATACAAAACAGGTCCATGCCTTCTTGTAACAACTTTCTACATGATGTTAGTGAATTTCCTTATGTCAAACAGCAAAGCATCGTTGTATCGAGTCCCGTAGTCTGAAAAGGCAGAAACGTCAAATCAGTTATACTGCTCATTTTCTTCTATCTATTAGCTTCACGTTGGGTTGATAATACGCACTGGAATATTTTTGTGTCCGTAAAACTTGCGTAATAAAGTTGTGTCCATCGCAACTTGCACTCTTGCCAACGATAATCAGATCACCTTGTCTTGCAATGACCATAGCATCTAAGGCTTCAAGAATATCCATACCAATAAGTGACACTCTCCAATTAAACGCAGATTAATCGTCTTTTGGCCATCCAATTCAAGATCCAGTAACCCAGCGTTTTCGAAGTGTCAACCATTAGTGAAGTCTTGATAGGGACCATAATTTGTCAGTGAGTAGTTTCACCCTCTGTTGACAATCCTTTTTAAAATGGGAAATCTTGATGATTCCTGTTGTGCATCGTTGTCGCTTACGTAACAGCAAGTTTTTCTCAAACAGTTCTCTGGCATAATCGGATCATTTGTGAAGAATATCTTCCCAGGAAAGCGTATCGTCCGTTATATGCAGTTGTGCTGCAAATGAGCGCTGATATTGTTTTTGGGGATCGTTACTACTTCAAAAAATCAGCTGCAAAAGCTAATTGACGAGGGTAAGCAAGGGCTAAAGCCGCAAAATCGCTTCTTTGACGGAGATTTATAGCGTATAGCTTCGAATAATCATCTTGTACTACATGAAAACTTACTTTCCCCGTCTGTGTGTTTATATAAAAGTAAAAGTTGTCTCAAGTATGATGTCGACTAGTGACTTATTCTGTGCTTGATTCTGACTTGTGAATCTCCACGATTAATGCCATTTCCCAAACTCAGTCGATTTTCGCTGGGGCTGGCTTTATATCGCATGACTGACATATGTATGGAAAATTGTCATTCTAATTGAACACTGTAATTTGCATTCATTTCTCGTCGATATCAAGGATCTAAATGTCCATGTCTGGTATGACAAATGGTTTTCTATATAAATTGGGACACGACCTAACTTTTTACTTCTTTAATGATTCTGTAGCAGTTTCTGAGATGAACAAAAGTCTGGACAACAATATTCGTAATGAATCGAAAAAAGGAACAGGTCGGCGACAATATCTTTCGCCTTGGCCGGAGAAAAGGACTTCTGCACAATTGTCCGTTCCGTGGCACCACAACATAGAGTAAAATGCCGACAGTTTGTTGTAAAACTCGAGACCGATCCCGACCACGTCTCCGAACATTACTTTTGATTCAATAGTCTGCTTCGTATGAATAAAGGAACAGGTCAATATTTAGGAAAAGTTTGTTGAAAGACCACGTCTCCGCATGTTTTCATGTTTTTAATATCAACTTCAGTATATATTATAAAAATTATACTAGACTCTTTTCAATGGCGTTTAACTTCAGTATTTACGTTTATTTGACACACTACTGCAATCCAGTGCTACAAGCTAGACAAAATGAGGTCATAGCTTTAAAAAAAAAAAAAAAAAGAAGCAGACATCTTGAATGGGCAGGTGATATTCGACCTCATATGGTAGGATAAATTCAAAATGAAAGCGAAATTTTGAAGCTTAGTATTTTAAGTACGGAAGCACATGCCACCCATGAGATTATGGTGATTTAAGGCAGAGTGAATATCAATTCTATCCATCAGGTTGTTGTTTGATAAGTATTCCAATATCCATTTGATTACAAATACCTTCTTATACTTATAATTCGAAATAAAAAAAAACACGTGTAACTAAATTACATTTTTGGCAAGTGATAACAACGTCTTTGATATTTGCTATCATTTAAGTTTATTTTCTAAGTATTCAACGTTTAAAGATAAATTGATTGATTACTATTACATTCATCCACAGGTCTAATTTAATATATTCCTCGTGTGTTTCCTGAGATGTACAAACTACATAAAACTGATTCGGAAGAAAATATCTTTCACTGTAATTATAATAAAACAGTCATTTAAAAACTGGTGATTGAATTATAATGTCGAATTTCACAAAATCAAAGACAATATTATGATATTACATTTAAAGGTGGATTTTTTCAAAAGACGATAATCATTTTGGTATCATTTCCTTCCGTTGTTTT
This sequence comes from Atrina japonica, assembly GCA_030159075.1. Classification (NCBI taxonomy): domain Eukaryota; kingdom Metazoa; phylum Mollusca; class Bivalvia; order Pterioida; family Pinnidae; genus Atrina; species Atrina japonica. The sequence goes on from BROG01000122.1 coordinate 924,825, forward strand.
GTTTGTCCTCCGCAACTCGTTTCGGACAGCGTTTTGTCACTTAATTAATAATGACAATTTTCATACATAAGTCAATGCGATATATCCCGAGTTTATATTTCACAATCTGATATGCCAGGGCGTGTTCAACATATGAACATTTCATATACAGGAGTTTACTACTTACTGACAAATTACAAATTACGATCGATATAATGGTTTTTATTTAAGATTACTCGTTTCACTGAGTTTCCTGTTCGATGGCGGTTGTTGAGACGTCTGTACCAATTGCGACGAGGATTCTTTCCTCATGCATTTCATTTGGATTTGACTGTGTACTCACGGCGGGTGTGACCGGTTGACGGGGGATGCTTACGTCTTTATGGCCCCTTATCCCATCTATTGATTTTCAGAGATCCGTGTTTGTCCATTTTACCAGATATGTATCTATATCCTGGACATCCTAAAGATTTATACTTTGGTACCTGAGACTTTTTTTTATATTTTTATTACTTGAATGAAGTGGGCGATATTTGTTAAATGATAAAAAGGGTTCATAAGGGCGGATCAATCTTTTTCAAGTGTGTTAAACCAGGTTTAACTGCTTCGAAATGTTAATATGTTAGAGACCTGTTTTATCCTAGTTTTTTCTCCATTCAATTGAAATAATGAGTTGGAGACAAACTATGTTTATCTAATAGACATCAGGTTTAACTTTTTAATGTGCTTTTGGCATTCCAAACCAACCTAAGATTTTCCAAAACGATAAAACATGCTAGACCCTGTTGAACATATCATTTAGAGTCAAACATACCAATGATAAGGATTTTCTCATTTGGATATGAGGAATAGCACTGAAAATCCACATTTCGAACATTTTATGGTCGATACGTTTAAGTTTCTTGCCATGTTTCTCAAACCTTTGAAATGCCTAGCGTTTGAACATAAATACAATCAATCGCATGCATTTGTGTTTACCTCTGTCGTAATAAAATAAATCCAAAAGGAACATGCTAAGTCGCCCCACAGTACAAAGATGTTGACTGTTGGATTCCCACATTTTATCTCATAAATTCCAATTAAATAGCTTAATAAGGGAATGTCACCTTTTAAACGCCAACGGCAATTAAATATTTTTTACCAGACCCATCGGGTTTCAAACAGTTTGTAGAATGTTAAAGCCATGAAAACTTTTGATGCATCTCTGATCGTGTTTGTAAGTTTAAATCTGTACTTACGTAATGCTGTCATAATTTCGAGCATTTTACTGTTGATATAAGGTGCAAAATATTTCTACGGCAAAGTTCTTTATCATCAAATCATCAAACACGTGATAAGCTATGCCCTTTAAATAGTTATGTCTTCTCAAGACCAAGTGGCATGATTCAATGTAATTCTATACAGAATCTGGTCTTGGCTTGTTTCAAGAAAGAATTGAGTTCAGTAAGTTGCATCAAGACAAATAAACAAGGAAATCAAAGTTGAACGAAACAAAGTAATTGTTTTGCGTGCTTGTAAATTATCTTTAATTTCCCCTGAGTATTCCCCACTCAATATCTTTATTTGTGCAAATTACAAAAATAAGATATATGATTTCTAGACAGTTTATACATGTACATGCTTTTACATATCACAAACAGTCAGGGAAGAGGATTCGATAACAAATAGCTATCTTATATGATGAAAGAGTTCCATCTGCGATTGTAAAGATATCATTGCAAGAATTCATCAAATGACATACTTTACAATAAATATAAAATATCAAGGAAATACATATTACTCTGACGTGTAATAGTGTGTTGACATATGTCGTATTTGCATGGTCAAGTTTTGAGCTAAAACATTTCATTTTGTACGCAGGAAGTAAATACAAATCAAAACGGTGGCAAAATCGCCGAGATTTTCTGTCGAGATTGCTCTAAAACAAAAATATAACAAAAATATATACAAGAGATAGGAGTGTTTAATATGTTTATCACACTGTTGATCATATATTAGTTACAAGGAAATGTCATACATCAAAGGTATGGGACTTTATATATAGAATCCTGAATAGCTAGATAACTATAAACAATCGCGTACCAAACTCTCACGCGAATGTCGCAATAGCCTTGATCGAAACATGACATAATCCGCGTTTTGTGTGGGTATCATTATGTTTGATAATGTCTGTGTTTGTTTTTTAAACTTGAACGTATGAAATGTACATTTAAAGGTAAATTTCAGTGGGGCTATTTAACTTCTGTAATCGTCAAGTGGTGATATCAAATATTATTTAACGAAAATCTATTTGACATGAAATTCAAGGTAAGCTACGTGTACTATAACCGCGGAAAAAAAACAAGAATACTAGAATTTCTTGTATTTTTTTAAATCGGTTCCACGATATAGTATTGTTAATGTAAATATATGTATATCAAATACATGGAAATTTATTTGAAACATTTATTGTTTATAAGAAGCATGTTTCTAAAAGTGAACTTTTATTACAATACAATGTAAGTAACTATATTCGTGGGAACATCACAGACAGCAAAAGGAAAACGAAAACCAACATCTGCCATCTACCCCGTCACTATGATATAATGTCCGTACATGATATTAAAAAATATCAAAAGCAAGCTTAACAGAAACAAGTAAGGAAAGATAACTCTGACATATTAAATTAAATTCTACGAACGGATTGTAAAGGTTTTATAATCAATGTTTATCAACTACTGAATTAAACATGTATGTGATATTTGAAAAGAAGAATGTAAAAACGGGTTTGACAGATTAGATTCAAACCATTTTGTCTATGACTAGTGAATTACAAAAACGAATTTCTCAAGTTCAGTGCCAAACAAAGCCCATAATATTATCGGGATATTTTATGGCAACTTTTATTATTATTACGTACACGTGAAAGAGTTGATCTAAAATCAGATATCTATGAGTAAACTCCATATCATTACTGTTTATATAATAGTGGTGAAATGGTAAATACAGCTTCAATCTCAATACAAACTATACAACTGCTAATCAACCTTATATTTTGGCCAAAACATCTTGTTAATAGTACTATTAACATGTCAAAATTCTGAAGTCACAATTTCATAACAGCGTGACACTTAAAACAGCGTTGTAAATTTTTATATATATATATATATATATATATATATATATATATATATATATATATATATATATATATATATATATATATATATATATATATATAAAACGGAATAAAACGGATATATATATATATTCCATTTTTCAAACAGCATGCACGGATACAAACTGGACATTAAATATGTTGAAAAATTTACTTGAAAGAATTGTAAAAATATTTTTGAAATTAGTAGTCCTTTCTGATATTAAGATCAATAAAATGCATGCCTGTTAAACCTTGTAAACAAAGGTGAAACACAAGTTGTTGTAAAGGATCTAATTTCGATTACTGATCTGCACGTTGATTTTATTTATCTTTCATGTCTGTAAACAATTACATGAAAAGAAGTTTGTCATTAAAAGTAATTTGACAATTTGTAGTTCTACATTACCATCAAACAAACGTTGATTTCATTGAAGTATTTATAACGTCTTGGCAATGTTAGTCGTTTAATCACTGTGTATGAGAAGCAAAATGAATGTTTCTTGATTGAAATAGATTTTGATGGGTTATGACGTGTTGCTTTCAATAAAAAATCTGTTTCCAGACAAAAATGCAATAAAACAAGATAAAAGTCGTATCCTATCAAATATTGGTCTGGGTATATCTATTGTCCACATTGGTGTTTGAATTACAGATATCATAAGCTATGTTTAATCTTTATTTTTTAAATAGATGTGCACGTGCACTGTCCGATTGTTAAAAGGGGGTTAGCTGTGTTTACCCGAAAAGTAATTTCAATTTTACTTCACTTTTACTGGTTGTACTTGATGTACAACAACAAATAAGAGCTATACACTGGCACAACAATATTTTTCCTATATATTTTATGAAAATAAGGTCAGGTACAGTGTAAAATTATTGATATAAATAGTAAAGTTGAGTTTATCACTAGCAATTGAAACAGTGTCAAACCTGGGTTTTTACAAGCAATGTTTACAAGATATGTTGAAATCCAAGAATAATTGTGCCTGTGTATATTTCTTTCTCTTTTTTGTCATTGTATATCTAAGTAATAAAAAAGGAAAAACGATTTATGAAAAAAAAAACAACAAAAAACAAAAAACAAAAACAAAAACAACAGCTAATGCCCCTTTAAGTATAAGTGTATGGTCCCCCTACTATAGTTTACCAGACACTTCCTGCTAGTTTCATTAGTGACAGTAACTTGGCAAACTGTAGTAGGAGAACCATAGACATTTCTCTAATCAAACAAACTTTCATCGATTATAAACCCTCTGAGTTACAAAAAGAAGTCCGTATGTACAGACGTTACACGACGTGTTTTCAAGTAACGACCACTTCAGGACTTATAAATTCCAGCCAAGTAGAAATTATCTAAGATACCTGAATCGAGCATGTCGCTCTTCGTATTCAGACTTTTTATACAAAGAGAGTACTAACAATAAATTGACAGCTTTGATGACTTTGGTTCCAAATCGACAGCTTTCTATAGTTTAAAAATAAATCTACTATATTAATTTCCTTATGTCATATTAAGTTCGGGTTTTTGCATCAAAATGATCATACATGCAGGACCCTATTCAACGTAGAGACATTCAGTATACATATGCAAACTATTGGCTCATATTTTGATATCAAAAAGATATATGTAGAGTGGAGTCGTAAGGCAACATTTTGCAACAGGTACTGCTTGTTTTTTTGTCTAGTTTCACTATCTGGAATGTTGGATTACTCCGTTGACAGAAGTTATAGAACCATTTATACCACTCAAGTCAATATTTCGCAAAATTTGCGGTCTACATAATTAAATCTTATTTTCCATTTATTTACCTAGGCTTTATCAAAAGAAAAAATACCTGTCAACTATTTGCTAGTCATAACCTACATACGTTATCTTTCAATGCCAAGATCAAGATGTATCGATCAGGAAATTGTTTAATTGAGCAGTCCTTTGAAATGCAAAGTATAAAAGAATAGAGAATGGTTTATGCTACCATATTATCATGAAACTGTCTATCCAATATTTGATCAATATAGTTACACTTTTTCTGATTTCAGTTGCTATTTTATCAATAAATTGGCCCATGGATTTAGATTTTGAATACGGAATAAATATCATTTGTTCCCGCTATTGGTCTTATAAAAATATTTTTACTTCTATGATATTCACTTTCATAAACGCACAGTATAATCCCCTCCAAAATCTCTAAGAACCGTATCGCCGAGGGTATATGTTGAACAAAAAAATACAAACCAATTAAATACCACACTTGCTTCCTACTAAGTCAAGATCCTAAAACATAGGGAAGTGGTGTTATTCAATAAACGACTGATTCTATTGGTCATTTAGGGCTAAACATATACCTAACTTGACAAAACACAACATTCATATCGGGAACAAGACAACAAGAAAGAAACATACTGCTACAGACCATAAAACAAGTTGCCTTGGTTGTTATTTTACACAATACACATTAAACTTCAGAATAATCTCGCGTTGTATTTGCCGCATTGTTAGTCCTCTTGTGAAGTGTTCAAGGTGATACGTATCATACATGTACGATACCGTTCAACAGTTTCTAACCGATAAAATCTACTGATTTCTATTACCAACCTTTTATCTCTATATATACCTCAATAGCCTTTAATGCTAATCTGCTAGTCCGAATCCTTGAGAATATTTTAATTAATAGGGCTAAGCCGACTTTACTCATGTCGCTGTGTATAATTTATAGTCTCCATTGCCTTTTAAAACCGTTTATAAAATTTAAGGTAAGTACATGAAAATCAAAGAGTGAGAGAATGAAAAACAAATTAATTCGTATTTAAATCGATCCTGACTTATATTTGTATTTTATTAGTTTCACGTTACATGATGCTTTATGACTGCATCACAGTGGATAAATTTTCTTGTGGGGTTTTAATTATTTCTTTTCGTTGATGTGGATGTTTGGCGGAATATTGCAGTTTTCAAAATGAGAATTACTGGATTTCCTCACACGAAATGAAATACAACTAAATTAAAAAGATAATGATTATCAAAATTGATTTTAACGAGATTTAATTGGGGGCCTCCACTCCATCGTCGTGTCCCTACCTTTTTGTACCGTAATTGCCTCGTTTCTAGATGATTATAATATTTACGTTAATGGCGATCTTTATCAAATATTGCTTAGCATTAATATCCGTTTACTTAAGAATAGTTGTTTGACGTCATAATCGCGGAGTAGCAACCCCGTGGCATATCGGGAAGAAACTTGATGCGATTATAAAGTCATGATACTATGCGCAGTGACAGGGACATATTAATTCTGAGTGCGTGTAAAGTTGGAACCGTCTGAATAATGGAAATGGATTCGAAGTAAGAAAGAGAAAAGTCTTCGATGGAAAAGATTTCGTTATAAGTCAATCTTTTTCATTTTCGCAAGGTTTTATTTTATTTGATAAGAAATTTCACCCGGGTTGAGAATGCTTTAAAATATCGATGTGACATCACCATGATCACGGAATCAACCACTGCAGGAATTTATGACTTTTTTGTTACTTTACATCCTGCCAAAATTGTTTTACTTATACATGGAGATGTAACCAGCTTTAGGTAAAGTTTCACAAATAGAGACCTGTGCTATGAACAGTTGTCAATGCAGTGAGGGGTTCTTTTACATGTTTTTTTTTTGTTTTTTTTTTTTTGTTTTGTTGTTTTTTTTTGTTTTTTTTTTGTATTCCGAGCTCTTGGCAAAGGAACAGTCACTGCCAGTTTAGATTATTCGTATAACCTGGTACTGGAAACTGAATCCTGGACCTCCTGTATGCGAATGGAACGTTTTAACACTATACCACCGCAACTGGTCGTCGATCAATTTGTAAAGTCCGTAATGTTTTTATATAACTGTTTGTTCATATGCAGGCACTTTTTACTTTAAGGAATTAAGGATTTTTACATACCTGTTTTGTAATTAATGTTACAGTTCGTATACCCTGTGGTGCTTTGATCTTTGTCACCATGTCAAATAACATTTAAACGATACATTCGTATAGATTTTATGCGATATTTACAAGCAATTAAACTTGTTGAAAATAAAGAACTATATGTCACATAGTATAGTAAACCATATAAGCCACTGACACGATTAGCACAGCAGGATTTACGCTAATCTGGTCCATTTAGTCAATAACAAGTTCGATATTCGCATGTCGCATGTTATACCTGGTTACTAATCATTTCACTTACACCTAGGTTATAAATCAGAGCCAATATAGATAAAGTGTATGACCTGTGGGATTGGAAAGCATAAACAAGAAAACACATCGTTTTGCTCTCGGAATTATGAATTAAACCGAACACATACAACGGGATCTATAGGAATTAAGTGAAAATGTCGAAACAGAAAAAGGTAAGACATTGTTTGTCAACTATACTATATACTGGGTGTAATTAGTGTTTCTGTATTTCTATTTCAATACATGTTGTGTGTCCAAAATCACTGGACATTTCCAACAAATCGAAGTCACACACACACACACACACACACACACACACACACACACACACACACACACACACACACACATATATATATATATATATATATATATATATATATATATATATATATATATATATATATATATATATATCATAGGCGTTGGAAGCAAATTGAAAGTGGGGTGGGCTAAACCAACTTCAAACACACACACACGCCAGAGAAACGTCTGGGGGCTAAGCCCCAAATTTTCAACACCTATGTCTATCTTTGCAAAAAAAGTGGGGGGACTAAGTCCCCCCTAGCCCGCCCCCCCCCCCGGTTCCGACGCCTCTATATATATATATATATATATATATATATATATATATATATATATATATATATATTATATGTGTATGTGTGTGTGTGTGTGTGTGTGTGTGTGTGTGTGTGTGTGTTAGAAATGTAAGTCTATACACTATTACATTATCTTGACCGAAGGGAACCCGAACAAACACGTTCTCAACACGACAAATTGAGAAAGTTTAGATGTGTCCTTGTAGTTTTTATTTAGTTTTTTTTACCTTTTTAGAAAGGGGTTAACACCTTGGGTAAAAATGCACGTTCGAGTTGAAATATGTCATGTGCGGGTAATTATCGCAATTTCTTTCTTTTTGTGAGTTTTTCCCCATATTTTTACCCTGAAATAAGAAAAATCCTAATTTTAAAGTCTTCCATGGTAATTCGAATAAATCATTATTTTTTTATTTTTTTTCTCTAAATATGTATATGCTGTGATACTGATGGCAGCATATTACGCTTTATATATTGCTGCTGATGTTATTGTATATTGAAGACCAGGACAGGTCTTCACTGAAATACCTCAGATACCTTTATTGGTTACAGTAAACTACTCTATTAATCAAACATTAATATAACATTAAAGGACATAAGCTGGGTTTTTTTCATTTAATTAGATTGAATACAATAACAAAACAGAGATATACACAGGCATAAAAGTTCTTAATTATTATTATTATTATTATTATTATCATTATTATTATATGGGTTTCCACTTCTTGAAAAATATTCTGATCGAAATAGCGATAAAAATATCCATATGAAGTTATGTACTTATACCGATTATTTTCAATACATTGTAGGTTTCACGAGGCCGAGACAAAGGAAGGAAACACGTGAGTAGTCTACCTTTTTTCCACTCTTCTAATTTAGAGGAAGTGAAAATTACATAGCAACATAACAACATGGCGGCAAAAAGCCAGACGAAAGTAGCATCTAAATCAAGTAAAAACTTGGCTTCTGCAAATTCGTCGCAAACAAAAAACGACCCAAAAGCGAAGAAAACAGTTACCATTGCAAATGTAAGACTTCCAAAAGAAATAAGCCACTAAATAGTGCTCAACAAAAAGGGGCACTTGCACACGACTTGTGAAGTTGTGTCACGAGCAAACGAAGATGTACAGTGTCATTGGAAAATAGAATCTACTGTACGAGTCCTAAACACATCTTCACTTTTCAGATTTGCTTTTTATGAATATATTTCTGATATTAATGATTATTCGATGGTGATGATAATGGTGGTAATTGTCTGAACCAAAACTATCAACAGCCTGTCTGGGTTAGTCACTGTGTCACTGACATATTTTTGTTTTCAAATTGCATCAATAATTTTTCTACAAAAATGGTCACTTAATTTAAAAACGATTTTCACATATATCACTATTTGTCATGCACTGTGCACATGTGTAAGAGATGAGAAATAGTGCTCACCCAGAATGTGATTCAAACTCGGGCCTCCAGCTCTATCACACCATCATATGTTTTGACGATGTGTTGAATTTGACAATTTTGTTATGTCTCCGTTAACATCAGATAATTCGAAATGGTCCTTGGATCATCAAAAACCCATGACACCAGGGTATGAGTTACACCATAGATGGCTCCTTCCTAGCTCTGTGATATAAGCCTTCATTGGTTCAAGTCGTTCAATTTCAATGGTTTCTATCAGATATTTTCACTTTACTATCAAACGAAGTCTATTCGAAAGTTGCCATTTTCTTGTAGTACTTTTTTAAAATCAAAAATCGCTGTCAACAGTTATTGAATTAATAGCAGCAACTTTAAAATGAATGAAAATAATATCTTACCCCATTTATCTTCAATAATTGTTTTTTATCCATCCTTTTTATCCTCAGACAACAAACATTTTTCTTCTCACCATACATGTGCCAGTCATAAATATTTTTAAGAATGCCTGGATGTATATCTGTAATAATTATGACAGAAAGAAATTCAAGACTATTGAAAACATTGTCAAACTACCATTCAAATTTCCCTAAAAAAATTGTTGGGAAAGTGCTATGAGAAAATCACAACCTCTGATAAGACTTTGTGATTCAACATTGATAGTATAATGAAAATATTCGATAAATAAACGTTGAAATTGAAGGATTTGAACCAACGAAGGGCTTATATTATAGGACTAGGCTCCTTCCTAGAACAAAAATAAAATTAACTCAAGCAAGATTTAACACATAATCTTGAAAATTACATATCCACAAATGATTTTCTGATAAAAAAAAGTCAGTCTGTGCTTCTGAGATCATTTATTACCCTGAGGATTGTGTACTCATGTTTAATTGATCCTTTATTTTTTTTTATTCATTTTATTAAGTCACTTGAGTCACTTAAGATTTCAGGATTCCTCTTACTTATTGTAAACACAAAACATCAATGGTATAGAGATAAAATTATGATGTCTATAGAACAAATTATCATATTGTTTAACTCATTTACCCCTAAAGACAAATTTGGACTAGTCTAAGTCATTGATGCCCAGAAGAGTTCATTGTTTTTCAAGGGTTGATGAGTTAAAGATTTTTTGTGCATTAAGTACAATAATTTATATGTATATGATAGGAGGAAGATGATGATGACAAAGCCGGAAGTATGGCATATACAATTTTGTCAGAGAAGCAATGCAAAGAGTTGTTGGAAATGGAAGTACTTGATATACAGAAGTAAGTCTTTTTTCTCTATGTTACTTTGAAAAAAAAATTACAAATACATGACCTTATTCATTTTTCAAATTTTCTGTTAAGTAGTTACAGAGGTATAAGGTTTAACAGGATCAATTCGATTTTTTATATTCAATTCTCCATGTTCTAGTTTTATATTAATTTTAGTTACAAGATTTTGAGAATGTTTCTAATAATTTGCCATTGATGATATTATCCCCCAAAATAAAACAAAACAAAACAAAAGAAAAAAAACAAATAGAAACTGAGAGATAACTACAGATATATATATATATACTTTAAAAAAAACCAACAGAGGCAACAAAGCATAGATGCAGTAGTTGAATCAATGAATCAGTGAAATAAAACATTTGAGGTGTTCTTTAACAGATTTTCAGATAGGATGATCAAAATTTTATTTATGTAAGAACTTAAGTAATTTCTTGATGAATCTAATTTAACTGCATCAACATTCAACGATAAAAAATATTGCTGATCATTTGGCATTTTACTGCATGTGGTTATTATTAATTATAGTTTATAAAAGTAACTCACAAGGTAGGTGTAGCAAGTAAAAGTACATATACTGGATGGCCATAGGCCTATAGCACTGGTCAGTATTTGTGACACTTTAACTAAAGCTGGTGACATTTCCATATAAGTGAAAAAATATTGGTGGGATGTAAGGCAACGAGAAAAAAAAACCACCCCAAAAACCAAATAAAAATCTTAAGTAGAGATGCATTAAAACAATTATATATTTTTTTATAGTTGACAGAAATATTTTATCATAAATAAATTAAAACATAATAATTTTTAAAATACTTTAAAAATCAACTTTCAAGATATTGACTTACAAAAAAAATTAAAACTTTTAACACAAATCTCATTAAAAGAACAATTTCCATCTCTAAACTGGATAATAAATGTTTTGTTTTGTTAATGTAGGTTGACAAAGAAGTAACATTTGAATTGATTTTAAGTCTAAACATACCTGCCAACCCTCCCATTTTGTGTGGGAGACTCCCCCATAAACATAGAAATTTCGGAAATCTCCCGCTTGCTGGTCTGCTCCAACGCAGGAGTATAGTATCTCCCGCATTCGGATATTTTAACCCCACAATGACACGCAAGTAAAAGTTGGAACTGGACAACAAGATTTCAATTGTCCTTTGCCCGGCTGTGCAAGAAAAATGTCAGAAGAAGCTAGTACAACCATTTGTCATTTCAAAAAGATTAAGTTTCGAAAGTGATCCATTTCCTTCTATTTGTAGTTCAAAATGCATTCCTGAAAACAATTAGAAACTAAAATAATTATTTTATTGACAATTCAACATGTTAATCTTTACCTCATGGCTGAAAATGTCAAAAAAACACATTGTGTGTTGGCTGCTGTTGCTTGCAGTTTATGGAGGAAGTGGAAGTTGGATGTTAAATGAAAGAACCGATGATGAATGGAACTGAATTTAAGGATGTGTTAAAATGATGATATATGTAACACTATATAGTGTATAAAATTTGTAAAATCTTACTCAAATGAGGGGGAGATCTCCCTCATTGACGGTTTCAGAGGTTGGCAGGTATGGTTTAAACCAATCAGTTCATCTGTTAAATTTGCATTTGATTTAATCATCCACAGCCCTAATTCATATGTAAATGTGAAATAATTTGAAACTTATCACTTATTCTTACATTTCAGTAAACTTTGTGAAATTTTCAAACTGTCAAACTACCGCACAGACCTACAGGAAGCAGCCACTTTAGATTACTATACTTCTGCTGTGTGGTGGGCAAAACAACAAAACTTTAATAATGAACAAACATCTGGGTTCTTCACTTTGATACATACATTGTTTGTGAATGTCAAAGGTTTGTATATATTTGGTTTTTATCTTTGCATTTTATTTCGGGTGTTTTAAGAAAAAAATAGATTTTTTCTTCATAGAGCCAAACATTTAATTGTTTCCATGGGTATTATTATCTGCTATAATACATGTATTCAAGTTCAAATATATATGAAATTTTCAGGGGCTGACAAATCAATTTTTTTAGCACTTTCCTAAGGGCAAGTGCCTATGTGAAAGTTACTTGCACCAATTGTAATTTCACTTGTCCCACCACAAGACCAGATATGACATATAACAAAGCTTAGTTCAAGATTTTAACTTTAGTATTTGTTCATACTGAAGGGTCACATTGGCCCTTAGATTCAAAATCTACCAGCCCAACTCATATTCTAGGGGCCAAGAGCATCCACAAATGATTTAAAGAAAATTTATCATTTTGTCTTTCTGTGTATTAACATTTTGTTTGGATTTAAAATGCAATAAAATCAGAAATTTATTACACCAGTTGTCAGAACACAACAGAGCTTGCCTAAATGGGTGCAAATTATCATAAAAATTACATGTAGTTGTATGCTTCGCCAGTCCCTTCTTTGATATCATATCATATGTATGTAGCAAAGTATACTTGTAACATGCAGTATTAATAAGTTTAGAATTATGGATGTGAATGTATTTCAAGTCATAAGTTAAAATATACATTCCAGAGGGTGGGGTAGGTTCCCTATATGCACCATTAAATGTGTCTCCCCATAACAATCAATAATATATATGGTTTAAAGGTGGGGCTGTGAACAGTTTTTAAGTCATAAGTAAAATATATATATGTATATTTCATAGGGCGGGTCAGGACCCCTTAGGAACCCCCATGCACCACTGAATGTGTTTCCCTATAACAATCTATAATATATATAGTTTATGGGTGGGGCTATGAACGGCTTTTAAGTAATAAGTAAAAATACATATTTCAGACAGATTGGGCAGGACCCCCTGAGGACCCTATCATACACCAATAAATGTGTTTACCCATAACAAACAAGAATATATATGGTTTAGGGGTAGGCATGTGAATGTTTTTCAAGAAATAAAAAAATAAATTAAAGGGGGTGAGGCATATACCTCCAAAGACACCAATGCACATCAATAAGCACTGATGTTCTACCCAAATGGAACCTCCATCCAAATTATCAGCATTCTAACACTATCATTAACCAAGAACCAAAATTCTAATGAAAACTTAACATTTATCTGAACACAGCAAAGTTTTGCAAGAAACTGTAAGTCCAAGTCAGAAAACATTTAAAACTTTGAATTTATTCCAAAAAAGTTTTGCTTTACCGATATCAATTTATCTGAATAAGATTATTCGTTACCATGGCTCGAGATCTTTATGTCAGCCTGAAAAAATGACTGGATGATCTTGGTGACACCATTTTTATTAGGCCTACTTAAAACTGCCACTGGGGTATGCGCAAATTCAGCTGACTACATTTCCAAAATCAGACGATGTTTATAGCTGACATGTTGTGGTAATTAAGATATATATCTTATATTTAAAATTATTAAATCAATTATATTTTAGTGTTTTTTATTTTGTTGATATTTTCAACTGAATTCAACTTGGTTCTGTGGCAATAATAGTGATATACATAAAATGGATCTTAACACACTTTTATCAGGCTACGTTTTGAGTTTTGAGAACATGTTTGATGGTTTTTAGGAAGGGAATTAGGAAAGTATGGCCGATTTTGCTTAGTAAATAGGTCATAGTTTGATGGAAAGTACGATGATGCCCGTTTATAACTTCAACTTCTGGTTTCAGAGGAAACGTGTTTACTGGAATGGCTGCATATATTCGGCTATTGCTAGCCATCTATTTGCATTTATTTCTATTACTTTTAAATAATGAACAATAATTCATGTGGGAATTTCAGCTTCTGATTTCAGAAGAAAATTGTTGAATTTCATTTATTCTCATAACTATAATTATTTAAAAGCACTTGTCCGCAGGCAAGTTCTGATTAAATATTCACTAGTGCCCAATATGTAAAAGCACTTGCTCCAGGCGTCTGGCAATTGAATTTTTCAGCCTCTGAATTTTGATTAGCATTGAGTATCATTAAGTATGTCCTCAAAGAGATATTGTATTATGGTCTCTCAGTCAGTTCAGAATTTTCCCAATAAATTTGGAACCAAACATGACAATATGCATATATTTGAAAACTGGATCAATGAGAGACCGGATTTTAATAGATTGTATAAAACATTCATGACATATGTGCATGTCAATTCAGTATTACTAATCATGCTTATAGAGTTTGGCCATGCGATTTCTACATGCCATGACTAGATGCTTTTTGTATCCATTAATTCTAGAGGGTCCAGCACTACCTTATAAATTGGTGAAATATTGATATATGAATAAAGATATATATTTAAAGCAAAATTTGTGAATATGCTTAAATATTGGGGAATATATCACATTATTTCAACAAATAAATCCTTTATGTTAGTAGTCGGTCTATCACTAAATGTCATGTCCCAACATTACTCTTGTCATAAAAGTAAAAACTTGTATCTCATCATATTAGTAAATAGTCTATTTTTATGTCATATCCATCTCACTCTGACATAGAAATGAGTATTAGTGAGCCTTCCATGCCAGTAATTAGTATATTTCTAAATGTCATACCCTTCACATTACTTTATCATATGACCTCCATGTTAGTTATCAGTCTTTCTCCATGCCATGTCCTCTACATTTCAATATCATGGCCCTCCATATTAGTTATCAGTCTTTCTCCATGTCATGTCCTCTACATTTCAATATCATGGCCCTCCATGTTAGTTATCAGTCAATTCTCCATGCCATGTCCTCTACATTTCAATATCATGGCCGTCCATGTTAGTTATCAGTCTTTCTCCATTGCCATGTCCTCTACATTTCAATATCATGGCCCTCCATGTTAGTTATCAGTCTTTCTCCATGTCATGTCCTCTACATTTCAATATCATGGCCCTCCATGTTAGTTATCAGTCTTTCTCCATGCCATGTCCTCTACATTTCAATATCATGGCCGTCCATGTTAGTTATCAGTCTTTCTCCATTGCCATGTCCTCTACATTTCAATATCATGGCCCTCCATGTTAGTTATCAGTCTTTCTCCATGTCATGTCCTCTACATTTCAATATCATGGCCCTCCATGTTAGTTATCAGTCTTTCTCCATGTCATGCCTTCCACAATACAATATCATGGCCGTCCATGTTAGTTATCAGTCTTTCTCCATGCCATGTCCTCTACATTTCAATATCATGGCCCTCCATATTAGTTATCAGTCTTTCTCCATGCCATGTCCTCTACATTTCAATATCATGGCCCTCTTTGTTAGTAATCAGTCTATTTCTCCATGTCATGCCCTCCACAATACAATATCATGGCCCTCCATGTTAGTAATCAGTCTTTCTCCATGTCATGCCCTCCACAATACAGTATCATGGCCCTCCATGTTAGTAATCAGTCTATTTCTCCATGTCATGCCCTCCACATTACAATATCATGGCCCTCCATGTTAGTAATCAGTTTATTTCTCCATGTCATGCCCTCCACATTACAATATCATGGCCCTCCATGTTAGTAATCAGTCTATTTCTCCATGTCATGCCCTCCACATTACAATATCATGGCCCTCCATGTTAGTAATCAGTTTATTTCTCCATGTCATGCCCTCCACAATACAATATCATGGCCCTCCATGTTAGTAATCAGTTTATTTTTCCATGTCATGTCCCACATTACTCTATCATTGCCCTCAATGTTAGTTATCAGTCTTTCTCCATGTCATGTCCTCCACATTACAATACCATGGCCCTCCATGTAAGTAATCAGTTTATTTCTCCATGTCATGTCCCACATTACTCTATCATGACCATCCATTTAAAGTATCAGTCTTTCTCCATGTCATGTCCTCCACATTACAATATCATGGCCCTCCATGTAAGTAATCAGTCTATTTCTCCATGTCATGCCCTCCACAATACAATATCATGGCCGTCCATGTTAGTAATCAGTTTATTTTTCCATGTCATGCCCTCCACAATACAATATCATGGCCCTCCATTTTAGTAATCAGTTTATTTTTCCATGTCATGTCCCACATTACTCTATCATTGCCCTCCATGTTAGTTATCAGTCTTTCTCCATGCCATGTCCTCTACATTTCAATATCATGGCCCTCTTTGTTAGTAATCAGTCTATTTCTCCATGTCATGCCCTCCACAATACAGTATCATGGCCCTCCATGTTAGTAATCAGTCTATTTCTCCATGTCATGCCCTCCACATTACAATATCATGGCCCTCCATGTTAGTAATCAGTCTATTTCTCCATGTCATGCCCTCCACAATACAATATCATGGCCGTCCATGTCAGTAATCAGTTTATTTTTCCATGTCATGCCCTCCACAATACAATATCATGGCCCTCCATGTTAGTAATCAGTTTATTTCTCCATGTCATGTCCCACATTACTCTATCATGACCATCCATTTAAAGTATCAGTCTTTCTCCATGTCATGTCCTCCACATTACAATATCATGGCCCTCCATGTTAGTAATCAGTCTTTCTCCATGCCATGTCCTCTACATTTCAATATCATGGCCGTCCATGTTAGTTATCAGTCTTTCTCCATTGCCATGTCCTCCACAATACAATATCATGGCCCTCCATGTTAGTAATCAGTTTATTTTTCCATGTCATGTCCCACATTACTCTATCATTGCCCTCCATGTTAGTTATCAGTCTTTCTCCATGTCATGTCCTCCACATTACAATACCATGGCCCTCCATGTAAGTACATGTAATCAGTCTATTTCTCAGTGTCAATTCCTCCACATCACTGTTTCATAGCCCTACATGTTAGTAATCAGTCTTTTTCCATGTCATGTTTTTCACATTACAATACCATGGCCCTCCATGTTAGTTATCAGTCTATTTCTTCATGTCATGTCCTCCACAATACTGTATCATAGTCCTCCATGTTAGTTATCAGTCTTTCTCCAGGGCATATCCTCCATATTACTCCATCATAGCCCTCAATGTTAATAGTAATGATTTCTCCATGTCATGTCCTCCACATTACAATATCATGGCCCTCCATGTTAGTAATCAGTCTATTTCTCCATGTCATGCCCTCCACAATACAATATCATGGCCGTCCATGTTAGTAATCAGTTTATTTTTCCATGTCATGCCCTCCACAATACAATATCATGGCCCTCCATGTTAGTAATCAGTTTATTTTTCCATGTCATGTCCCACATTACTCTATCATTGCCCTCCATGTTAGTTATCAGTCTTTCTCCATGTCATGTCCTCCACATTACAATACCATGGCCCTCCATGTAAGTACATGTAATCAGTCTATTTCTCAATGTCAATTCCTCCACATCACTGTCCATAGCCCACATGTTAGTAATCAGTCTTTTTCCATGTCATGTTCTTCACATTACAATACCATGGCCCTCCATGTTAGTTATCAGTCTATTTCTTCATGTCATGTCCTCCACAATACTGTATCATAGTCCTCCATGTTAGTTATCAGTCTTTCTCCAGGGCATATCCTCCATATTACTCCATCATAGCCCTCAATGTTAATAGTAATGATTTCTCCATGTCATGTCCTCCACATTGCTCTATCACAAAATAAACAGTTGCCCACTCTTTCGTGTTAGTAAATCATTCATTTTCTAGATTTTCTGTCTCTTTTATCTCCTATTTATAACGCAGAAGTTTTTCATATATTTGGTATTCCAAGCTTTTTATTTACTACTATCAGATTGTATTTAAAGCAGAGGGTTTATACAATTCTTTCAATAAATTTAACCCATATCTAGAACATTGAAGAGGAGGGTCTAGACTCTTTCTATGAATTTAACCCAAAGTTAAAACAGTTAAGAGGAGGGTCTAGACTCTTTCTATAAATTTAACCCAAAGTTAAAACAGTTAAGAGGAGGGTCTAGACTCTTTCTATAAATTTAACCCAAAGTTACAACAGTTAAGAGGAGGGTCTAGACTCTTTCTATAAATTGAACCCAAAGTTAAAACAGTTAAGAGGAGGGTCTAGACTCTTTCTATGAATTGAACCCAAAGTTACAACAGTTAAGAGGAGGGTCTAGACTCTTTCTATGAATTTAACCCAAAGTTACAACAGTTAAGAGGAGGGTCTAGACTCTTTCTATGAATTTAACCCAAAGTTACAACAGTTAAGAGGAGGGTCTAGACTCTTTCTATAAATTTAACCCAAAGTTACAACAGTTAAGAGGAGGGTCTAGACTCTTTCTATGAATTTAACCCAAAGTTACAACAGTTAAGAGGAGGGTCTAGACTCTTTCTATGAATTTAACCCAAAGTTACAACAGTTAAGAGGAGGGTCTAGACTCTTTCTATGAATTTAACCCAAAGTTACAACAGTTAAGAGGAGGGTCTAGACTCTTTCTATGAATTTAACCCAAAGTTACAACAGTTAAGAGGAGGGTCTAGACTCTTTCTATGAATTGAACCCAAAGTTACAACAGTTAAGAGGAGGGTCTAGACTCTTTCTATAAATTTAACCCAAAGTTAGAACAGTTAAGAGGAGGGTCTAGACTCTTTCTATGAATTTAACCCAAAGTTAAAACAGTTAAGAGGAGGGTCTAGACTCTTTCTATAAATAAAAGCAAAATCTAGAACAGTTAAGAGGAGGGTCTAGACTCTTTCTATGAATTTAACCCAAAGTTAGAACAGTTAAGAGGAGGGTCTAGACTCTTTCTATAAATAAAAGCAAAATCTAGAACAGTTAAGAGGAGGGTCTAGACTCTTTCTATAAATTTAACCCAAAGTTAAAACAGTTAAGAGGAGGGTCTAGACTCTTTCTATAAATAAAAGCAAAATCTAGAACAGTTAAGAGGAGGGTCTAGACTCTTTCTATAAATTTAACCCAAAGTTAAAACAGTTAAGAGGAGGGTCTAGACTCTTTCTATAAATTTAACCCAAAGTTAAAACAGTTAAGAGGAGGGTCTAGACTCTTTCTATAAATAAAAGCAAAATCTAGAACAGTTAAGAGAAGGGTCTAGACTCTTCTTTCAGTAAATTTAATCCAAATCTAGAACAGTTAAGAGGAGGGTTCAGACTCTTTCTATAAATAAAACCCAAATCTAGAACGGTTATCTTCACAGGTAAATACATTCCAACATTACATTGATGTTTTTCATTGTGTTTGTTTTGTATATTTCAAGCTGTGAACAATTATCTTGTATTTATCCAATATAAATCACGTAATGAAAACCATGAGAGATCTGATATAGAAAAAAAATAAAACCAAGTTTTTGCGCGGAAAGAAATTTCAGACATTTGTTCAAACCAGTAAACTTGTTACAATATGTGATAAATATAATTAGAATGACGGTTGGTTTATTTGTCTTAAATTTGTTGCAATAGATGTGTAAAGAATTTAAGGTGATTTAATTTTCACCACATGCTGGGATGTAATCATTGTATGAATCTGGTTCCAGTAGAGAATTGCAATGTGTAAAATTATGCTGGTGAGCATAAAATACTGTGTTATATAGCAACTATATTGTAAAGGAAAGGAATTGATTACCAGCAACAATAACAGAATTATTAGAAATATTTTTTATCTTCAGAGAACCACATGCACCTCGTAGATAACTTGAAGGAATTTCAAAAGATGATGAAGGGCATTGAGCCAGAATACCCAGACATAAGGTCAGCTGGATTAGATTTTTTCAGTTTGGCACAAGCCAGAGCTGTTTCAGAATACATATTCATGAGGTGAGTTAATTTCAATTAAAGTGTAATTGCTAATTACAACTGTTTTACTTTTAGTAATCTGCATTCGTTTATTTTTGCCCTATTTTGCGATCCTGAGCTGTCAAATTCAGTCAAATTTCTTTTTGACACAGATTTTTTTTTTCATTTTAGTGTTATTTGGACTAAAGTGATTCTTGTTTTTTGTGTGATAATTTTATTAGTGCTGTCAAAGATAGTAATGTGATTTACAGCAGTAATTATAGTTCTGTATTCATATCTTAGAACAACAAATATTTATGTTGATACACAATTTTTTACAATAAGTATGAAATTCTGCAAATATTGTTGTTAATCAAATAAGTTTGACTTTTCGAAAATGGTGCCAACAAAGTCAGAATTATTTTTATGTTAAGTAAAGAGTATGATATGATAAACCAATTTTATCCAATAGACAACATTATATAATTACCATGTTATATACGTACTATCAAATAGTAAACTTTTAATGGGTAGGGTTTTCATGTTCTCTTTTTATAGTTTATTGTCCAATACATCTCCATTTATACAAGAAATTTCCTTTGTGTATGCATACATCATCATTCAGTTATATCCAAAGTAAGATAAAGGCGAAGACTCCATTGAATTTCTTTTTAACCTTTGATCAATGTTTCAGCTGACAATTAGTATGTTTTCAGATTTTAGCCCGCCTGGCTCGAAAGGAGTGGATTTTTCATGTTTTTGGATGTTTTTGACATTATCTTGAAAAATATAATAGGTAGAATAAAAGTGAAAGAAGCAAAAATGTTCAGCACACAAAGATTATGAAAATGTCAATAGGGCTGAAATTCTCCGATTGCCCCTTTTGGGAGTTATTACCCCTTTTAGTGGATTTTTCATGTTTTTGACATATTTGTCCTATTATTGTGAAAAGTATGATAGAGAGGAAGTGGAAGAAGCAAAAATGTTCAACATGCAAAGATCTACAAAAAAGTCAATAGGGCTGAAATTGTCAGGTCGACCCTTTTGGAAGTTTTTTCCCTTTTAGTAGATTTCTCATGTTTTTGACAGTTTTGTGCTATTATCTTGAAAGGTATTATAGATAGGGAGAAAGAGAAAGAAGCAAAAATCTTCTGTAGGCAAAGATCAGCAGGAATTAAATTGTCAGGTTGACCCTTATAGAAGTTATTTCCCCCTTTTTAGTGGATTTTTTCATATTTTGCGCTCTTTTCCCCTATTATTCAGTGATCACCACAAAGATCTACAAAAGATTTATTATGCAGAAATTGTGAAGGTTATCCTTGTGAAAGTTATTTCTCCTTTTAAATGGATTTTGCATGTTTTCAACTATTGTTGCACATTATCTTGAAAGATCTATAGAAAAGTCGGCAAGGCAAATCCACCCTTACACAAGTTAATTCTTCTTTTCAATGAATTTGTCATCCTTTTGGTTGCTTTTCAGTATATTGTCAGTAAAATACATTTCACTCAGGTGATTATTAAGGCCCGATGAGCCTACTATTTTCATGTTTTAATATAAGCCATTTTATCTTTTATACATTTTTTATGTTTTCTGCAATGTTAAACAATTCTGCCAGGTCAGTGACTTATGGCCTCTTGGGCCTCTTGTATTATTTGATGATCTGCCTACAGCATATTATTCTGTATACCTAGAAATATTCACTCCTGTTTAATTTTCACCATAGATGACGAGGCAAATTTAAAATGAAAGTAAAATTTCAAGCTAAATAATTGAAGCGTCAGCAATAATGTCACCCATGATACTAGAGTGATTTAGGACATTTAATTAAGAAGTGGGAAATACTCCTGTTTATTTTTGCCTTTTTCTATTGTAAAGGGCATAAATAACCAGGAGAAAAGATTTACAGGTATACAATACTCATTTGTATCATTAGAAGGCAATTTATTTTTATATCTAGAATATGGTTAGGTGTGTGTTTTTTTATCATGTTTATCAAGCACAAATAGAAGCAACCCCTAGACCAAAGTCCTGGAGGCAGTGGATTGTCTGAGGGTCTGAAACATTTTGTTTTTTAGCCTAAATTAAACAACAACAAATTCATACTGCTTGAATATTGTATTTGTATAATGCTATAAGTCATTTTTATTTCCAGTTTCTTTCAGCACTATAAACTGTTTGAGTTCATGTTCTCACACACACAAGCAGAGGAGATAATAGGCACTGATGTAAGTTGTATTTTATTAAATACATGTGTAATCATACAGTTACAGTACAAAGTTCAATACTCCCATGCATTGAATCTATCTGCTACAACAGTCGCGTGCAATCTGATGATTCGGATAGAAACATGTGTTGTTTTGTCTATGTACTACATTATATATATGTTTAATGTTTATACCTAAATAGATTTGAGGAAATTTGTACCATGTACACACCACCAATATTTCTTTTCCTAATACTTTAATTTTTGTATAAGACAGCAACTATGATTGGCCGTTGTATTTATCTTATTTCTTGATAAAATGGTTAGGTTCCTCAGACACGCCCATGTCCGGAAATCCTTCTTCAATTGCAAAATTGTTAAAGTTAATCCTTATATCATTAATGTCTGTCTGACATCTAATTATGACTTCGGTTTAACACTTAAACCAGAGGAATTTTAGCTCACCAGACCATAGGCTATTTCATCACTTGCCAATCGTTGTTGTTCTTTTGTATGTTTTTCGCTGTTTGTCAGAATAAGGGGAATGGATAAAAACATTCAAACACTTTCTCTGTGTATCATTTTCCTGCAGCTGGAAATAGAAGTAGCCAAACCAGCCTCCTTGCCCTTTCCACCGCCACTGGATGAAGGTGTGGATCAGGATCTCTTTAACACATACATCGCTACGCCACCACCTACTCCAGTATCACAGGTAATTATTGTAAATTATCTTATTTCTTCACAAAGAAATGCTGTTTAGGACAGTATAATTATAAAAGAACAGAGTAAGATGTATGAATATTTGGATGCAACGGCGGAACACTATAAGATTTATTGACTTGTATCACAACACCACAAAGAAATTTAGAGTACAAACTTTTACTGTAGTTTTCATGTGATTTTATAGAATGATATATTTAACAAGTGTAGGTATTAATTTTCTTTTGTGGCCATCAATAATTCGTTTGATGTACCAACCAGTAGTTTCAGATGTGCATCTTTTTATTTTGATAGACAAAGTTGACAAAATTTTAAAGTTGAAAAAAAAATTGGCTGAAAACTGGGGTCCAGCTTTTTACTTGATTCATTCATGTCTCATGAAACAAATCTCTTATCTTAATTTATTATTTGCCTGAATATTATGAATTTAGTGTATATCGGTTTTTTCCACTGTTTCCTCAATATTGACATCTCTCAAGTGATAATCTTACGTCAGTAACACTTTTAATGATTTATATTTGACAAAATGTTGTATGAAGAATTTGATACTAAAATATTAAGAAAGGAAAATTGAAAGAATCAAAGTTATATTCAGAGAAATACTGTATATTTATTAATTTATCTATAAGGATAACAGTCTTTATAAAAGACATAAAATAATTTCTTGCCAAATGAATTTATAATAATTATCAGTTGATTGGTTCCACCTTTTGATCACACAGATCTACTTGTTTAAGAATGAATTATGATTAATGCTTAACCTTAATGTCCAAAGTACCAATGTTATATATAGTTTTGATTGGTTGTTGAATTTTATTTACCACCCTTCCTCTAAATATAAACATAATTTGTGCTTATTGTAACATTATGTCATCACTGTAACTATGTTATCTGTAAGAGTTATCTCCCTTACTATAAGATGTTAACGGGATACACATATTATTGTATACTAATATCTATCCAGTTGTCTGTTTGTCAAGTTGTTTGTCTGCCCATTAACTTTCTTTGTCATTGCTCTAACACTAACATGACTGTGATGAGCCAAAAACACAGGTAGGCCCTATTTCATGCCCAAATTTGGAAAAATATTTCAAAATTTAAATAAGTTCTAAAAAATTAAAATGTCTGACATATGTTACTTACAGGATTGTAGTTTGGAAAACTTTCTCTTTAATTAGGCAACAGAATATATGTTGTAAGGGGAATCTTGTATCATTTTGACTATTCTTGCTGTTTATAAATTTTCTCCCTTGCTATAGACGGTATGATAATGTTAGAGAGCCCCCCCCCCCCAGTCACCTCTTGAATAAAATGGATGAAGCACAATATAATTGGGTCATTACTCTCTGAGTAACTGAACTGTAAATAACATTGACACTCAAGTCAAATCTAAGTAACTGAACTGTAAATAACATTGACACTCAAGTCAAATCTAAGTAACTGAACTTTAAATAACATTGACACTCAAGTCAAATCTAAGTAACTGAACTGTAAATAACATTGACACTCAAGTCAAATCTAAGTAACTGAACTGTAAATAACATTGACACTCAAGTCAAATCTAAGTAACTGAACTTTAAATAACATTGACACTCAAGTCAAATCTAAGTAACTGAACTTTAAATAACATTGACACTCAAGTCAAATCTAAGTAACTGAACTGTAAATAACATTGACACTCAAGTCAAATCTAAGTAACTGAACTGTAAATAACATTGACACTCAAGTCAAATCTAAGTAACTGAACTGTAAATAACATTGACACTCAAGTCAAATCTAAGTAACTGAACTTTAAATAACATTGACACTCAAGTCAAATCTAAGTAACTGAACTGTAAATAACATTGACACTCAAGTCAAATCTAAGTAACTGAACTTTAAATAACATTGACATTCAAGTCAAATCTAAGTAACTGAACTGTAAATAACATTGACACTCAAGTCAAATCTAAGGAATTATGTATAAACTCGCACAGTTAACTCACATGTTAATTGTTTTGAATTCAATGTTGAGTGACCCTTTCTGTATAATTGAATAACATACAGAAACATTCTTTGTAATGCTGTGTTTGTTATAACATTTGTTAGGAAAAATATGAAGTGATATTATTTTTTCTCTTTCATATGTTAAAATGCTTGTATACTATTACCAGTAAGAGGTTTACTTTCATCAGATCACCATTAAACTTAAGCCGTAAATTATGTATTTGTTGGCAAAAAGACAACTGAAACATATACCATACATCAAAGTTTGATGTTGTACTGATAGTTAAAACCTTGATGTACTACAAGAAATGTATTATTGAAATATGAAATATCCTAAACAGTTATAGTCATATTAAATGTCGACATGTTACTATATGTGTGAAGCTTTCAGATGCAGATCTCCATGATGA
Organism: Atrina japonica; assembly: GCA_030159075.1. NCBI lineage: Eukaryota > Metazoa > Mollusca > Bivalvia > Pterioida > Pinnidae > Atrina > Atrina japonica. The sequence continues at coordinate 950,379 of BROG01000122.1, forward strand.
TGCCGTATACTTCGAGGAGGTGGCTTTTCTTTTAGAAATCGCATGAAGTTTAATGTTCAGTTTTATATATCATAATTAACACAGTTTGAATGTTACTGTTTGTTGCTAATAATATTTTGATCTCATTTGATTTATGACTTTATTCTTTTATAGTATCGGATTATCTGTCACAATAAAATATCACATATGTAAATACAGTAAAACCTGCATATAGGGGCCACCCAAGGTACCAGAAAATATTGACCTTAATGTGCAGGTTACCCTTATACACAGGTTCAATTTAGTTGAAGTTTGCAGTCAATGGACTTGAAAAAACTGGCCTTTATAAACAGGTAAACCTTATATAGAGGTGGCCCCTATAGCAGGTTTTACTGTATATCATAGTGTATAAGTTGACCCAGGTCTTATGATAACATGTATTACCTAAACGTTGAACATATTTGATATCTTTAGCTATGGTATAATGGCTATTACTGTTTGTTACCCAACTAGATTCTATATGTGCCCCTGTTTCTGCACTGTAGCTTTAAAACCTGTAAAGGAATAAAAAGACATTGTTCAACACATTAGTTTGTGATATGGTTTTAATTTCAATTCTTTATTCTCTCTGTAATTATTAAAACTTCATAATGGTTATTTATTTATAGAAAAGTTAGTAAGTTACAATAAATTTAGACCTTTGTAATGGCTGTATGTTTAATCAATTAAGGTAATGAGTTTAATTTCATATACTTTTTAGCATTGTTTTTAAATATTCTGAATAGCATTGTGATTATTCGCACTCAGTGACAACACAATATTTGATACAACCCTAATATAGTTGGAGAAGTGTTGTGGTTTAAGACAAAAATATGTTTTACTTTCAACCTATAGTTAGAGAAGTGTTGTAGTTTAAGACAAAAATATGTTTTACTTTCAACCTACGGTTTAACTTGGTAAAAGGAAATCCTGACAACACAGTTGAATGTCCTGATCATAAGAATTATGTAGGCGGTATATGTTGACCATATTAATGTATAATGCCTATGATGACCATATTATGTTGACCATATTAATGTATAATGCCTATGGTGACAAAGGACTTTCTTTATGTAGGACATGTAACCTTCACTTTTGATGCAGATCATATTATGATGATGCAGTCATTATCTTTATTTAAACACCCAAATATCATCTGTATCCTTGACATTTTCTACTCATTATGAAAACAATTCTCCTAAATATTCATGAAGGGGTCAGTTTATGGTCCATGTGTAATGTGAAAAGATAGAAACGTATTAAATTTTATTGATGTAGATGAATATTTGGAAATTTATTATCAAATTTATTTTTTAACATGTATTATTTTAAATCATATTTCTGTTTTATTTTCCTCAAGGAGGATGAGACAAAAGAAAAAGTGCAGGAAGTAGCCGAAATCAAAGATATTGATGCATTTGCTGAACTTTCTCCACAAGATGTCAAGGAAGTGGTGGAGAGTGTAACTAAAGAAATGTTGTCTACTTTACATGTATGTACACATTAGCTTTATCTAATTTAAGTATTGCTGTCTTTGTACATTATGACACATATGTAAGCTACATATCAAGCTCCTACAAACAAACTTGGACTTGTGGGAAATGTTTATTTGCAATGAACACAAAAGTCATGCCTGGTTTACCTATGTTTGTATCACACCTCCTATATATGTACAAACTCACAATGTATTTGTGTAAGGTCATTTTAGTGTTGATAATTTTGATGGTATGTAGGTTTTACTTCATGTCACTTGACATCCTGTCTGCACTATACTTGACAGTCTCTGTGTTTTATGCTTGAAATCATCTCTACTTTACACTTTACTACATCTCTACTATACACTTGACATCCTCGCTGCTTTATACTTCAGATCCTCTCTCCTTTACACAAGACATCCTCTCTGCTTTATGCTATACATCCTCTCTGCTTTACATTTTACATCTTCTCTGCTTTATACTTGACATCCTCTCTGCTTTATACTTTACTTCATCTCTGCTTTATGCTTAACATCCTCTCTGCTTTATACTTAACATCCTCTCTGCTTTACACTAGAAATTCTCTCTGCTCCATACTTGACATCCCCTCTGCTTTACACTTTACTACAAATTTGCTTTATACTTGACATCCTCTATGATTTATACTTGACATCCCCTCTGCTTTATACTTGAAATCCTCTCTGCTTTATACTTTAATTCATCTCTGCGTTTTTGCTTAACATCCTCTCTGCTTTATACATGACATTATCTCTGCTTCATACTTGACAGCCCCTCTGCTTCATACTTGTCATCCCCTCTGCTTTATACCTGACATCCTCTCTGCTTTATACTTGACATCCTCTCTGCTTTATACTTGACATCCTCGTATGCTTAACACTTTTCTTCCACTCTGCTTCATACTTGTCATTCTTTCTGATTTATACTTGACATCCCCTCTGCTTTATACTTGACATCCTCTCTGCTTTATACTTGACATCCTTGTATGCTTAACACTTTTCTTCCACTCTGCTTCATACTTGTCATCCTTTCTGATTTATACTTGACATCTTCTCTGCTTTATACTTGACATCCTCTCTGCTTTATACTTGTCATACTCTCTGCTTCATACTTGACATCCCCTCTGCTTCATAATTGTCATTCTTTCTGATTAATACTTGACATCTTCTCTGCTTTGTACTTGTCATCCCCTCTGCTTTATACTTGACATCCTCTCTGCTTTATACTTGACATCCTTGTATGCTTAACACTTTTCTTCCACTCTGCTTCATACTTGTCATCCTTTCTGATTTATACTTGACATCTTCTCTGCTTTATACTTGACATCCTCTCTGCTTTATACTTGTCATCCTCTCTGCTTCATACTTGACATCCCCTCTGCTTCATAATTGTCATTCTTTCTGATTTATACTTGTCATCCCCTCTGCTTTATACTTGACATCCTCTCTGCTTTATACTTGACATCTTCTTATGCTTAACACTTTTCTTCCACTCTGCTTCATACTTGTCATCCTCTCTGCTTTATACTTGTCATCCTCTCTGCTTTATACTTGACATCCTCTCTGCTTCATACTTGACATCCCCTCTGCTTCATAATTGTCATCCTTTCTGATTTATACTTGACATGCTTTCTGCTTTATACTTGACTTCCTCTCTGCTTTATATTTAACACTTTTCTTCCACTCATACTTGTCATCCTCTTTGCTTCATACTTGTAACCCTCTGTACTTAACACTTTTCTACCCCTCTACTTCACACTTAACATCCTCTCTGATTTATACTTGACATCCTCTTATGCTTAACACTTTTCTTCAACTCTGCTTCATACATGTCATCCTCTCTGCTTTATACTTGACATCCTCTCTGCTTTATACTTGACATCCTCTCTGCTTTATACTGGACATCCTCTCTGCTTCATACTTTAATTCATCTCTGCTTTATGCTTAACATCCTCTTTGCTTTATACTTAATTTCCTCTCTGCTTTACACTATACATCCTCTCTGTTTCATACTTGTCATCCTCTCTGCTTTATACTTGACATCCTCTCTGCTGTATAATTGATACACTTGACTTCCTCTCTTTATACTGCTAAGGGAGCAAAATCTTTGAAGCTTATTATTAAATCATTCTTTTTTATGTACATCCTAACTTATCACTTTTGTTTTTGTTATCACACTTTACAGAGATGATACCAGTAAAGTCTTCTATTTTTCTCCTATTTTTCAGACTGACCTTGCAGCCAAACTGAGGGAAAAAGAAAATAATTTGATTCAAAGAATAAATAAAGTACATTGTGTTGCGGAACAAACATAAAATGATGTTTTTACTTAAGATAGTTATTGAAGTACTGATCAGAAATATGCTAACAAGCAAATTAATGGCAAATGCACACATGGTATTTGTTTTCTGAATGTTAATACTGATAATATTGTGTATTGCAGACAAGATTGTTTCAACATTTTAAATGTTTTAAGTTCTTATAGCTATAGCATACAAAGGATAGAAAGTTGCATGCTTAATGATGTGTACGATTCTCTGCATAAGGTACAGGCGCTAGACATTCCTTGAAAAGTACAATGTGATTCCAGCAGATATATGTGATGTTAAACTGTTGTAATTTAATGTTATCAATGCAATCCTGTATGTATTAATTGTGACTTTGATGTATTGTTTCTGTGATAGGTTAAAAATTATCAAACTTACTTAATCAAATATTGTAATTGTAAATATATAATATGAAATGTGAATAAATACTTAGAAGTTAAATGGTACAATCAATAATGAAAACTCAAGTCCATTATAACACGATGAATTAGATGTGCAAATGGTCTCAACATGAAGAACAATTAAGAATCCCAAACGGGATAAGACCAGGTGTCCAGAAGGAGTCAGCGTCCTCTTCTGGCATGCCACACCCATCGCAAATGGTCCATGGAAACCAATCTAGTTTGATGAACGGGTCAAATTCAGTAAAAGGGTCAAGTTTGGTGATGAGGTCAAGTTTGGTGAAAAGCATGATTGGTGAAACAGAGTCACTGTCTGTGGCCGTGATCGAGAATACTATCTAATATCTCTGAGAGGGGGACTTCATAATGATCCCCGTATTGACCTTAAAACATCTTAATTGAGGACTCAACAACGTAACTTTGTGTAAGTAATTTATTGGCTAGTCATTTAGCTCTCAGAATAAAACATTCATAAGAAGAGCATGCCCTGGCATAACGTATAAACTGTGAAATGAAAACGCCATAGGCAAGATAAGATGGAATATTACTACTTAGAAACGGGAAGTTTGTGATATGGAAATTGAAATTGTCTCAGTTGTCATAGAGGGATGTGTGAAGTTGATCGTCCTTTCCAATTGACAGGAGTAAATCTAGGTAAGAAGCAGATGTGTTGCTGTCTGTCGTCTCAATGATGTCCAGCTCAACAGGATACATCTGGCCGAGGTAATTCTGAAATTCTGAATTATTTATTTACAGAACGTCGTCAATATACCTGTAAGTAAAATTGAAACAAGATGCTAACTGTTTGTTTCCTTTGGAGAGCAGAGACTTTATAAATTCCGCTTCATATTGATACAAAAAATGTCAGCCAAGGGAGGTGCACAACTGGTACCCATTGGAATGCAGACAATCTGCTGGAAAACTTTCCCCGCAAAAACCACGAAGAAGTTGTCTACTAGAAACCCCACCATCTTGATAATATCGTCTTCAGTGTACTTGTTATTGGAATCAGAGTGTTCCTTGACAAAATAAGGTTCTTCATGATCTAACACTAAATATTTATATCTGCGATTTCCATTTTTGTATACAAAAGAGTTTTGTATAATAAATGTTAATCTGTTTTTGATGAGGATTTGTTGTGTAAAGGGTCGAAAAATTAAAAGACTTGATGATTGTTAAATGTTTGAAATTTGGAGATTTTAAATGTCCCAACAATTCATTTGAATTCTTTGGGATCTACATTAGATTGACGCCACTTCTTGAGTAGACCGTTGTACAGTACTTCTGAAGACCTTGTTTAATCTTAGTTAGAAGTTGGTGAGCAAAGTAGATGAAGGCTTGATGGAACACTTAGATGACCCCACAATGAAGCGGTGTTTATAGGAATTTTTGTGCATCTTCGGAATTCAAGCTCCGTGTCACTTGTTGGTATTCCAAATGAACGAGAACGGATTTGTGATTATTTAATATTTCAGAGTAGAGAAATCGGTTATAGAGTATGTAGGAAGTCTGTTTAGTCCAAGTTCCTCTTGTAGGATGCTGAAGTAGTATCGCCTGCAGACAAATGTGTTGGATGCTTTGTCAGCAGGAACGATAATAAAATTTTCATGGAGACGGGAAATTTCTATGACAACATCAGGGTCACGAAAAATTGAAATTGTTTTGTGTTGACAGAATGTTTAAGTCGTCGAATTCTTCGTTTAAGAACATTACAGATCGACTTAATCCACTCTGAAAGTGTATCAAGTTCGACATCTTCTTTCTTAGCCCAGCGTACTGCGTACTCTTCACATGCGTCAATAATAATTTCAAAGTTTTGGCGCCATGTAAACGAGACAGGTTCCCTATATTTTGGGCATTTGCATTAAAGACACCTCAGTTTCCTGTTGCACACAATGTTGAGATTACCTCTCACAACATGGCCACATGGACAGTACATAAATTCAGATGTAGAACAGGTACAAAGCGGAAGGTTCTGGGAAAGGGCGGGTAAATTGAGTTGCTGCAGACCTGCTTTGTAATTAAAGATCTTAGAGGAAACTGAATGCGTATAGCTATAGGAAATACATGGTGAATCTTTGTATTGGAAGTATGGTTGGATCTTACTTTGGATGGATTTTTGGTTCAAAATATTGCTTATATTCAAAGCGTCAATGCCCTTATCAGCAAATTTGACCTCGAGGAACGGGCGATTACTCGTTTCTTTATGTTCATTAGTCCCGACAGGTTTGAATAGTCTATTGTATGAAATGTCCAAAATGATACCAAGAAGTCGATACTCTGGAGAACTAGCATTGGTAAAATATACTGTCATCGTAGATTTGTATAAGTCATGTAATTTTTCAACGGAAGTGAGTGCAGTTTTGTACAAATATGATGCAGACCTAACTGACGATTGACAAATGGTAGAAGACCATCGAATGAGACATTATGAATCTCGGGCTTGTTATATTTCCTTGAGCCATGGCTGTGATGTCTCCTACTGGTTCAGTCAAATAGGTTTAAAACATTTACCGATTGGCATCCATGACTGGTAAGAATCCCTACGCTATCGACATGGTCGTTGCATCCATATGGTGCAGCCGTTCCCAGCTGTCGAATCCAGTGTTCTTCCCGTTTTCGTCGATAAGGGGTGCTTAAGTTGGGGTTGTTTGTGGGATATATCTTTGCTAAAATACAGACTCTCTGGGAAAGGATAGAATGATCAGGCAGATTAAAATGTCTGTATAGTAACTGGTTACCGCCTTGATTAATCTGGAATCGATGTTCCGGAAACAAAACCGTAGTGAAAGTGTTTCATGTATCTTAACTAGTATGTACCATAAGCATCTGTACAGTGTTGTCAACGTTCCGTAAATTTTATGGTTGGTTTGCGATTACTCTGTATCAGTAAGTGAAATTTTGAGTTACCTGTGATGGCTGTTGTTGAGACGTCTGTACCAATTGTGACGAGGATACGTTCCTCGTGTATTTCATTTTAATTTGATTGTGGACTCACGGCGAGTGTGACTGATCGACAGGGGATGCTTACTCCTCTATGGCACTTGATTATACCTCTTGATTTCAAGAAGTCCGTGTTTGTCCATTTTGTTTACCAGATTTGAACCTATATCCTGGACATCCTAATGATTTATACTTTGGTATCTGAGATTTTTTTATATAGATACAATAAAATTAAGCTAACATACTTCCTGTTTGGGCATTTTACTTACTACAGACACGGACTGGAAATCAATAACCAGGCTATCTGAAAAACGCAACGTTTTTAACTACGTAATAATACGCCAATATCGCCTGGTTATGGGGTTTACATTTGGCAAATGATCTGATATGCCAGGAAGTGTTCAATATATGAACATTTCATAGACAGAGGCAAACTATTTCCAGATATTATCCACAGTTATTTAATAGGGATATCGTTTATCGCGCTTGATGTTAATGTTATGCAGGGGGACCAATCCTGGTCACTATAGGTATAAATGACTCTACTACCAGAGGGGAGATAAATCCTGGTCTAAATCGGTATAGAGGACTCAACTATCACGGGAGATAAATAATAGTTAAAATCGGTATAGGCGATGCATCAACCACAGGGGAGATAAATCCTGTTTAAAATCATTCACTCCCTCTCGCCAATCAGATCTAAAACTAACTGAATACATTTTAAGCAAGCTTGACTTTTCAGCTCGATAGGTTCCCATGGAGCATGCTAACAGGCGATGCTGACTCAATTCGGACACCTGGGGCTTGTTTCACAAAATGTCTCCAGTCCTAAATCCTAAGTCTTAGTCCTAATTGTCATGGGACTGACTAATCAGCTATGCGTTGTCATTATATTTAGGACTAAATGTTAGGATTTAGGACTTTTAAAAGAACTTTCGTAAAACAGGTCTCATCACTGATATTATATTCAGTTTGTCTTATTCTAATTTAGTTGACAAGTAGTTTCGAATATCCACTGGTACCAGTACTTCTTCATTTTTAATCTAATGGTTGCTTTCTAGAACATCTTCGTTAATCAGCATCTCAACATTTTAAAGGCTTCATGTATTTAGTTATGAAACACACTGTGATACGGACGACAGGGGATGCCTACTCCTCCATGGCACTTGATCCCACCAGTTGATTTCCAGAGGTCCGTGTTTGTCCATTTTTACCACATTTATATCTATATTCTGGACATCTTAAAGATTTATACTTTTGTATCTGAGAATTTTTATACTGTAACAGCAGGTAGTGTGAGTAAATGGACAGTTCAGAGATGGTTACATAATAAATCTTTAGAACTTGTTTCGTTTTATAAAATGAGTCTGTGGTCAGTGTTGGTTGAAGAAATTATCGCATCCAAACAATTTACGGTAAACCATAGATAGTGATCAAGAGTGTATGCTCTATACGACATCAACAGATGGTGGGCTATTCATATGGCCTTGCATCCGTGGTCAGTCCGTCGTCCGTCCGTCTTTAAGAATTCGTGTAACCGCTATTTCTCAGAAACGACAGAAGGGGTCTCCTTGTAATTTGACATGAATGTTCCCCTTGTGGTTTAGTTGTGCATTTTACATTTTCAGAGAAATCGGAATCCAACTTGGCCGACAGGGGGCCATCTTGGATTTTGACCAAAGTTAGTTTGTTACCGTTTCTTCTCAGAAGTGAGTGGACGGTAAACAACAATAAAAAAAAACTAAAAACAAAACAAAAAACTCTGCAATGACTGAAGGAATCTCCTTGAAATTTGACAGGAAGGTTCCTCTTGAAGTTAAGTTGTGCATTACATATTCAGAGAATTCGGTATCTAACAGGCGTCCATCTTGGATTTTGACCAAAGGAAGTTTTTTACCGCTGTTTCTTAGAAAGTACGGAAGGAATCTACGGGACATATGATATGAAGATTTCCCTTGAGGTATAGTTGCGCTTATTACATTTTCAAAGAAATCGGAATCCAACATGGCGGACACAGTGGATTTTGACAAAAGGGAGTTTTTTTAGCGCTACTTCTAAGAAAGGACTGAACGAATCTCCTTGAAATTTGACATGAAGGTTCCCCTTGAGGTCTAGTTATGCATATTACATTTTTAGAGAGATCGGAATCCGACAGGACCATAGGAAGTTTGTTACCGCTACTTCTCAGAAAGGACTGAAGGAATCTTGAAAATTTACATAAAGGATCCACTTGAGGTCTAGTTGTGCATATTACATTTTCAAAGAGATCGGAATACGACATGGCTGACAGGCGGCCATCTTGGATTTTTCACCAAAGGAAGTTTGTTACCGCTACCTCTCAGAAAGGACTGAAGGGATCTCCTTGAAATTTGACCATTGAAAGTTTGTTATTGATATGTCTCAGAAAGGACTGAGAGCCGACCTGGTTCAGTCAGTAGCGCGCTTGACTCTTGATCGTGAAGTTGTGAGTTCGAGTACAGCCGGCGGAAGGTTGGTTTCCTGTCTTTTGGATGAGACAGTTAAAACCGAGGACCCGTGTCACAGTAGGTTTTGGCATGTTAAAAGTCCTCGCTTCGCAATGGTCGTAAGTGCCAAGCAAAGGCCGATATTTGAAGTCTTTCAACGGCATTTGGTGACGTCTCAATATGATTGAAAGATTCTTGAGTGGGATGTTAAACAACAATAAGCAAGCTAACAAACAAACATTCAGAAATGACTGAAGGGATTTCCTTGATATTGGACATAAAGGTTCCCCGTGAGGTCTAGTTGTACATATGATGTTTTCAGAGAGATTGGATTCCAACATGGCTGACAGGTGACCATCAATGGAAGTATGTATTTCTCAGAATGTACTGAAGGAATCTTTTCGAAATTGATTATGGAGGTTCCCCCTGAGGACTAGATGTGCATACTACATTTTCAGAGAGATCAAAATCCAAAATGTACACCTGTAAGCCATGTTGAATTCCATTCTTCATTTCCATTCTTAAGATGTAATATGTTCAATTCAAGTTCAGTTTCGCTATAATCTTGTTTAAAAAGTATTTCACAAAAATATGGGTTTAAGTTCAAATTCAATGTTGAGACACAAGAGAAAAGAAGAGAAAATAACAGTCTGTCATAGATCAGACGTAGAACATTCCATGATGGGCGCCAAGATCCTTCTGGGATCTCGTGTATTTCCTCTCTTTTATTTTACTAAATTCCCATAGGCAAGTTAGGCATTTAACTTTAGCCAGAGCTGACATATGACGATCCTCCTTTGTATTAGGATTATAAACATTATAAACTCGATTTAGATCGTCATTATCACCTATTGTGTCTTTTTCTACTTTTTACAAATTTTGTATATATAGTTTTTCAGTTTAGTAATAAATTAGGAGTCTTTGTCTCTAGCTTGAGAAAGAACGTCCAAGTTGAGCTGTTCACCTGTAGACATATTCACAAGGGGGTAAAGATAACATGTACATATTGGATCAATTTTGTGTATTTCATTTTATTCTATATTTCATAATCTGAAACTGTGGTACACAAGATAAAATCTAAAGTTTTACGGACTCAAATGGCCGCCATAGACTCAATTCAACATTAATGACTGATCCCTCATAGCATGCTGCTTATACCACCAAAATTTTAAAAAAAAGCTTGGTTGCCGAAAATGCTAGGCAAGTTATCTTCCCTTTTAATCGCAAGAACGTAACGGACGTATATCATGTTTCATAGTACCATTAGCTGTTGCATAATGTGTAGAGTAATAGACTTCTGATATAAGAAAATGATACATGCACAGAACCAAATATAAATTTGTATATGTGTAACGGGCTGAACAAATGATGAAAGCCACTGCTGGGTTCGATATTATTTAATCTCCATATGGTATTTTATCCCATTTGAGAAATGGAACCTGCCGATCACACAATCTGTCGGCGTTGAAATGGTTTGACAATTATATATGTTCAGTGTTTCGGATACATATTCTTGCACTTTAAGTTGATTTTCCAACATTCCAATTTACGTGAGTACACATTTCAACATGGCGTAATAATGATTGTTACTGAGGCTAAATTGAGCAAACTGTAATGTGCGGGTAAGTATCATAGAAAATAAGTATAAAATATTATCTAATCAAAATGGTAATTCCCTATGACATTTTCAAAACAGGAAGTAGACTTCCACGTGATTAGTAATTACTTAAACAAGTTTTAAAATAGACTCTAAAGAATATACATGGGATGATCCACTAACAATATATAACAGGAGATAAAAAAATGAAATCTGTTGACATGTTTCGAATTAATTTGAAATATAAAATCAAATAAAGTTACTTGATTGCTTTCCTATTACATATGTATATTTGCATATTTGTTATATTTGCAATGGTCTCTGTTGTTTGAGTTTTTCAATGCAGAATTGTGATTTGTACATCTATAGTCGGACTATGTGTATATATTAAATATATAAATTTCCATTATAACTTGTATCTTGATAATTCATCGTTTCCTGAAAGTTGACCCTAGAGGCAATGCGTATTACACTTTCAAACTAATTCAAATGCTGTGGTCACAGATGCGATCTTTGATCTGTACATGTGTGTGCAAACAGATTAGAATTGAATCACTCCTGTCCTATATTTGTTCAGTAGTGCAATATTATTAAGAATCAAGTGTCATTTTCATAAATATCTACATTACTAGATACATTTGCTGAATCCCATTATGTTCCCCATTGGTAAATAAATGATTACTCCCTTGCACATTTTTATTTACCGGACTATCTTGATCGGGGAAGGTAAGAAACTTTGAAGATAGAGATAATTCTCAAATGAACGTAAATGTATCATATCACTTCTTTGTCGTGAGTAATTAATGCGTATCTACATCTAATCTAGTTATTGATCACTTCACTACAACAAACATTGCGAGCTAGGTAAACTTTCGTTGGTTTATGTCAACTGTGTATCCCTTTTCTTTGACTGCTTTATTTTTATGTATTGCATTTACTTTGATGGGGCAGCTTTAATCATGTCACTTAAAGGGAAGACAGCCGTAGTTACTGGATCAACAAGTGGAATTGGTCAGGGTGTAGCCAAAGCCTTAGCGGGCAAGGGTTGTTCTGTCGTCATTACTGGATCAAGGTGTGAACAGGACGCACGTGGGGCTATCGATGACATCAAGAACGGGTAATTATATATATCCCTGTGCTATATGAATCGGATATGCATGTTTCGAATTAATTTGAAAAAATGAAATAAAGTAACTTATATTAAGTAGGATTACTCACACAGTTAATAAAATTCTATTAACCTATTAACATACTGTAAACAATTAAGATTCATTGTTTGACCTTATATATATATCAAACTAATATATATATATATATCTATATATATATATATAATTGAATCATATATATATATTCAGTATATATATTATCAAGTATATATATATTATAATATCTATATATAAATTGTTATTATGCATATATTTCAGAGCCTTGGGAAGTGTTTATTTCGTACAATCAGACCTTAAAGATACCAAGAATGTAGAACGATTGTGCAATGAATTGGACTCCATATTCCCCGATGGTGTAGATATATTAGTAAACAATGCAGGTACGACTATCCGTCTTATCAAAAGTTATGTAGTATCAGACACTTGTACGTGGCTAGTAATTACTTAACGTTCAGACTTGTGAGAACTTCCCTTCCTCTCACATATGTTGTTTTATCTCCTACATAATCTAAACTTTCACATACTGACTACTGTATGTACGTCTCAATTCGGAAATAGAAATAGAAGTTTTTATATTAATAGGACTGAATTAAGGTTTGATACATTACTGGAGTTATTGCAAAAACCTTATGAGTAATCTTTTGTTTATGACTCTACTTAGTGATATTATAAAATCCGACAAAGTCCATGGATATGGACGAATGCAATGTTACAAACATGCATTTCACCTATGGACCTGGTTTTGTGCCGTTCTTGCTATAACGAACGTAGGCCTACTCTGTAAAGCTTCTGTCTGACAAAATTAAAATTACGGAAGAAGTTAATATATGTAAATTGCAAATTGTGAACACTTTAAAATATGAAGAATGGACCTCCTTTTTAATTAGTATATAACATAAAAACAGGAACGCTTCAAATATCATAAAGAAGTACCAGTGGATACCCAAAAGTATATTAGAAAACGACAAATAAGATATAACAAAGGTCTCCACGCGATGAACAATTGCGAATCACAGACGGAAAGGATCAGGTGCTCGGAAGGAGTCAGGGTACCTGGTTAGCATGCCACATCCGTCGCAAATGTTCAATTGGAACCTCGATCTCGAGATCGGTTAAACGGTCACGTTCGATGAGTCAAGCTCGGTGAAAAGGTCATTAATCGAACTCGCTGTATATGGTAATGCTTCAGAATACTTTCTAACTTCGTAAGAGGGGGACTTCATATTGTTTAACAAGCTCCCCATATCGATCATGAAACTTCCTTAGTGACGATTTCAAGCGTTCAACGACGTGCCCCTGTGTGAGTAGTTTATTGGCGAGTCGTTTGGTTCTTAGAATAAAATGAAACATTCATAAGAGGAGCAAGCCCTGTCATTACGTAAAAGTTGAGAAATGAAAAGCAAGAGAAGACGGGATATTACTATTCAGGATCGAGAAGTTCGTGATATGGATATTGAAATCGTCATGTTTGTCATAAAGGGAGGTTTGAAGCAGACAGAAAAGCCTGTTATCTCAATCTGATCTTCTGACAGTCTTTTGTATGCAAAAAAATCTTTAAAAGAGCAACGGCAATGACATCTTTGTTCCGTTCATATCGTAGAATAAGAAATTGTAAACAAAATAATCGAAATATGATCCATGGTTAAATATTATAACTTCTTTTCAAAAGTATACCAGAACAAGAACTCAAAACAGCCGGTAACAGAATGTGAGATCAAGAAAAGGGTCCGTGTTTATTGGTAGTAAAGAAAACTGATACATGCATGGGATAATGCTGGGTTAGATATCTTACAAAACTTGCAGTACTACTATCGAATAGCAAGAATAATCATACAATGATTCCTAAAAATAGGAACACACAAATTAATGTATTTTACACACAGAAAATGCGTGTTATCTTTTGTTGTATTAACTTAAAATAATTATCAACAATATATCTAAATATTTTACAACTCAAAAGTGCAATCAAACTAATTTTTCTGAGTTTAAAGACTTGAACTCATAACTTTTTTCTTTAATATAATTAGCAGATTTTATACATTCATCGTAATAACATGGAAGATTATTTTATAAATTTAAACCAGTGTGAAAGTGAACACACGTAATATTTGTAGCCTATGTGTAATATGACATATTTATTTAGTGTAGTCATAATGCATATTTATTAACAAAAATTAATTGAAATAGTCATGTCATTCTTCCGGCAATTCTACCAGCTGAAAGGGGGATTATGTTTACTCATGTTTACAACAAGTCATCTTTTAAACTTCATAATATAAACATGATATTTCAAAATCGAAAATTTTCATTAACATTCTAAGTTTTATAGTTCATGTATTGCAACAACAACACTATTTCCTGGACAGTCAGTGTCCGAAATTTTAGTTCCATGATTGTTGGTATAGCATCGTGCTTTAAGTTTATGAACAAGTCATTTTCTCATAAATGTCTATATAAAACAATCTTTTTGAAAAAGTGTTCAAAGATTTCATTTTGAAGTTTATTTTCTTAATTTTTACCGATTTTAAGTAAATACATAAAGATTGACCTCATGATATTTTTATTTGAACCTGGTTATTAATTAGAAAATAATAGTCATTCATTCTTGCTCTATGAAGTTTACATCATTGATGTTCTCGAAAATATTGTGTAGTAATATAAAAAAAAACTCGGATACCAAAGTATAAATCAATAGAATGTCCATGACATAGATGCAAATCCGGTAAAAATGGACAAACACGGACCTCTGAAAACCAAGAGGTGGGATCAGGTGCCTTGGAGGAGTATGCATCCCCTGTCGACTGGTCATACCCGCCGTGAGTCCACAGTCAAGTCCAATGAAATACATGAAGAGTGAATCCTCGACACAATTGGTACAGACGTCTCATCAACCGCAAACGAAAAGGCAACTCATTATTTTACTTAGTGAAACAGCAAACAAGCCTATTATACCGACCTTAAAATTTGCAGAACGTTGACATTAAACGCGGTTTCGATATTCCTGTGTCAATAATTACTGTGATGTTTTTTTTTACCTAGATTCATTTACAGCGATTTACCAGGTCTTAATTTTCAACTTCATCATGCGCTGGACACGCGATTAGATCACAAATAAAGATTTTTTTGCACTCATTTTTATGACCAGTAGTTTATTATTACGTTGAAAAAAATTCATTGCTGTTACTCTTCAAAGAAAAATAATTTCAGATACCAAAGTATTAAGTTTTCGAATATCAACCATTGTACAGCTTTTAGCTATTCATACAAATTGTCTGGTTCCACGTCTTCATGTTTGGCCCGTCGTCTGGCATAATTTTCAACAGAATTCATAACTAAACTGACTCCAATTAAAAGGAACGGGCTTCGCCATACTTAGGGCCTCCTGAAATAAGATTTTTAAGGTTTTCATTTTCAACAAAAGAAACGTCGTCGGTGATGACATGCCCGATAGGATTATATTTGAAGGGAGATGATGCACATGAACATGTGACGGTGTTGTGTAGAAGATGTTTAGGTTGATGTTTAGGCGCTGCATTTGTTATTGTATAGCTTGGATGCGATGTATAGCTATATAAAATGCAATGGTTCTTGTATTTCCATACTTTAAGAATAAATGAGAAAAGAATGTTCATGAATTTCAAAGTGAGCCACGCAAACAGTTATTCAGTTATCAATTACCTATTATTCTATGTGTTCTGGAATTCAAAAGTCAATAATCTGATGTATTTAAAAAAATTAAAGTTGGCGTTCTAATTCTGTTCATTTCAGGTGCTCAACATGTGTCACCGATAGAGGACCAGCCCCTTGAAAAGTGGAATGAGTTGCTCACTGTTAATCTTACTGCTCCTTTTATGCTAACAAAACATGTTGTCCCTAAAATGAAAAAGAAAGGTTTGTATGTTAGAAATGGCATAAAATGTATCTGGTCAAGGTTTATAATACAGGTCACCACTATGTTTGACAGTACAAATTAAAATTGTGGTTAGTTTGCGCTGATATGTTTAATAAAGAATATTCCGATTATACACAGACACGGGACAAAAGTAATGGGACGCTATCATTTTTACTATATATTTCATACAAAACACATTTTTAAAAAAATGTTATGAAGCCTTTTCTTATCACAATTCAATATTTCCAGTCTCATTGATTATTAGAGTGTAAATACCTAATTTGTGATTTCAAACACTTGACAATTCAAACAGAAAGTAAAAATTAGATCATAATTATACTTACCCATATAAGGACTTTTCATTACAAAACTCCAACTTCCTGTATGTATAGATAAATCTTTTAATTTTTGATTTAGAAAATTGAAAATCAAACTATATACTAGCGGAAAATAGAAACTGTGGTTTAGTAATTTCATTTATAGATTCATATATGAAATATTATGTTGCATTATGTATATCATTATTTAATATAATGCATTGTTGTTCAATTCAAAAATCATATCACGGATAATGTCATTTGTGGTTGATACGAACAGCCACTGAAAGTAAGGGGGTGCAAAAAAGTTTCACAAGTTTAATAGTGTGTATGACCGCGATTTGCACCTATGCATTAATCACACTTACGACGCATTGAACGAATCACGTTATGCAGAAATGCCTTGGGAATGTTCCGCCATATGCGCAATAAAAAACGACGCAAAGC
Source organism: Atrina japonica (assembly GCA_030159075.1). NCBI lineage: Eukaryota > Metazoa > Mollusca > Bivalvia > Pterioida > Pinnidae > Atrina > Atrina japonica. Next base: position 967,447 of record BROG01000122.1, read on the forward strand.
GTCCAACGTAGCAGGTGGTTTGGCTCTTGACGTAGACGTCGTTCCATTTCATCCCAAACATGTTCTATAATACGGTGACATCGCAGGCCAGGTTGGCACATTCACGTTTTGCTTCTGTAAATAGTCAATAACAACACGTGCGGTTGTGCGTTACCCTGCAGCAAAATGACGTTACGCTGGTTGTTGTCAATGAATGGAATGACGTGTTGACGTACAATCTCGTCACGGTATTGCCTTCCACTATCACCAAAGGGGTTTTCCATGTGTTGTTATTCCACCCAGACCGAAATGGCGGTGCTGAATAAAGCAGGCGGCAATTTAATGTTCTACGGCACGACGGTAGGCCCGATCACGACCGTCGTTGCTGTCGAAATGAAATCTCGGCTCGTCCGTACACAGAACTTTCGCCCAATATCTGTTCTTGAAACGATTATGCCTCCTACACCACGCTAACCTCGCAAGATGGTGACGCCAGAGCAGAACAGGACGGATAGCAGGACGTCTAGGACGGATGTTGGCCTCTCGCAATCTGTTGCTTATGGTACGAGGACTTATCTGTCGATGCCCAGGGATGTTTCTAGCGGTCAAAGAAGCCGATTCGAATAGATTACGCAAATGTGACGTCCGTATACACGTATCTTGCCGACATGACGTCACATGCAGGCGTCCTGATCGTGGGCGGTCCCGAACGGTGCCAGTTTGCTTATATCGTCTCCATTAAGCATTTACAGTGTTAATATAATCTCCAAACTGCCTTACCACATTGCTTTGAGACATCCTAGCTTCCAGCATCCCAATAGCACACAAACGATCATTTTCAATTATGCGATGCATCTCTCAATCAAAATTCTATTCCAAAAACAATTTTTTTTTCTGTTTCAATATATTGCATACTGTTAATGAATGCAAGAAATTTTAATCTACTACTAACCACGTGTCGCTTAGGCTCGAAACTCAAGAAAAGCGTGCTGTGGCCATCAAGGCGAATCGAACGCGATATTTTATAAATTGAGTACTCAAACAGTATATTAATATATTAAACTATGCCTTTAAAATTAAAGAGCAATCAAAGATTTTTTAGAGATTTATTTTTTTAACAGTAAAAATGTCATCAGAAATGGATTTTTGTGTTTTCTTGTGAAATATATAGTAAAAAAGATAGCGTTCCATTACTTTTGTCCCATGTCTGAGAATCATAATAATGTAAAATGTTCTAGCATATTATCAAGTTGTTGTTATGGTCAAGAAAATTAAACTGATTTAACTCCATATGGATATTAAACAGTGTAAAACTTGAAATGTACATCACGTACCAGATTTATATACTCATTTTATTTTACAATTTTTATTTGACATTTATTTCATTATTTGTATTTCTGCTGACAAACATTTTAATCATTTAAGCCCCGTTCAAAGGATCAAAGTTTTCTCTGTCAAAGCTCGCCAAAGAAAACTTGGTCAAACTTTTCTTTGATGAAGTCACCCGTTCACACTATCAAAGTTTTTTGAGCGACTTGTACAAGGAATATCGCATTTGATTGGCAAAATTCTGTCAAAGTTCTTTGAAAAACTTTGATCAAAGTTTCCTTTGACCGTTCACATGATCAAAGTTTGCGTCAAAAAACTTTGACCAAGAAAACTTGTTCAAGAAAAATAGGACGAGTTTCTATTCCATAAAAGTCTGTCAAAGTTCTTTGATGGACTTTTATCAAAGTTTTCTTTGTATTTTCACATGATCAAAATTTGCATCAAAAACTTTCACCAAGAAAACTTGTATAAGAAAACTTTGATAGTGTGAAAGTAGCTTAAATTATGAATATTTATTTCTGTATAAATTATATGTTGCTGAAGCCCCGTCCATACGATCAAAGTTTTCTTTCTTAAAGTCCTTCAATGAAAACTTGATCAAAGTTTTCTTTGATAAAGTCAACTGTTCACACTATCAAAGTTTTTTGAGCGCCTTGAATAAAAAATGAGGGAGCCATGTGCTTGAAACACGTAAACATTGATTACCTTATATCGAATTTCTGCTTTGATTGGCTGAATTCCATCAAAGTCCTTCAAAGTTTGACCAAGAAAACTTGTTCAAGAAAAATTAGGATGATTTTCTATTCCACCAAAGTCCGTCAAAGTTCTTTGGCCATTCACATTATCAAAGTTTTCGTCAAGAAAACTTGTACATGAAAAGTTTGATCGTGTTTACGGGGTTTAAGAATATATTTCGTTTTAATGCTATTTCAGGTTGGGGTAGAATAATCAACATTTCATCCGTTATGGCCTTATTTGCGATGCCAGAGAAAACCCCTTACGTCGCATCCAAAACAGGCTTAGTTGGTTTGACAAGGGTTCGATAATATGCTTTACTTTTAAAGTGTAAAATAATTCACCAGCATAAAACAGAAATTTTATCAGTATACGATAAAACGTATTTTGGCATAACAAATATTATCAGTCGAAATGTGAAAATGACACTGATACAGTCTGTCTGTCTGTCTGTCTGTCTGTCTCTCTCTCTCTCTCTCTCTCTCTCTCTCTCTCTCTCTCTCTCTCTCTCTCTCTCTCTCTCTCATATTGTGTATTGTACCATTGTTTAACAAATTTTATTGTTTTTAACTTTCGTGTTTCAATTACAGGGGGTCGCTATCGAAACAGCTCCTCACGGGATAACATGCAATGCCATCTGTCCGGCGTGGGTAGACACTCCCTGTACGTAAATAAAAATATTGAGCATATTCTTTCTAGAGAAAATATTCAAGAATTGGAGAATGTTTTATCACTAATGTATAAAATTCTTAAGAAAAAATGTTTAATTCCGTATCGTAGTGTTAATACGTCTTTGAGACTTTTTTTACATTCTAAGACGCACATTGGTATTGCTATATTATGATATAATAGGAAGTAATGGCGAAGCTCCTGTTGGAGTATGAAGTTCAAAGATAGATAATTTCAGTTATGTTCTGAAGTGAAGGTTGAAATCATAAATTACACAAATTAAATACACGAGGAAATATCATTTGATAGAATATTACGATGGTGCTAACCAAACTGGGAACAGTTTGAAATCTCCTAAGCATTGTTTTCGTATCAAAACATCTGCTTTTGGTTACACAAATGATTAGAATTTATTAATTTCATTGTAGTGGTAGCGCCACAAGTACAGGCGTATGCAGATAAAGTTAACAAAGATGCCACTGATATAAAGGTATTAAGAATTGTCATTATATTTAAATATTATTAGCATTACCAAAATTAAAGTTTTGCGAAAGAAATCAAAACAAATGCTCAAGATGATCGTTTCTGTCAATAAGACTTCATCCGTTGAGCTTGAACATGCATATAGGCTACATACACAGTTTAACAGTTGAGTTCGTTAACCCCTGTATTCGGATGTTTATACTAGTAATAACACGTATCTGGAGTTTTTATTTTGATGATAACTCCCATGTTAACCTCTGTACCCGGTTTGGATATTAGTAATAGCTCGAACGTTAATCAATATATCCAGAATTTATATTTTGATAACTCGGACGTCAATCCCGATACCTGGTTTCTTTATCCCGATATCCGTAGTTTTCTATTCATTGAAATGCTGATGTTAATCCATGTATCCATAGTTTTCTGTCGATGATAACACTGATATTATTCCTTGTATCTATAGTTTTCTGTCGATGATAACACTGATATTATTCCTTGTATCCATAGTTTTCTGTTGATGATAACACTGATATTAATCCTTGTATCCATAGTTTTCTGTTGATGATAACACTGATATTATTCCTTGTATCCATAGTTTTCTGTTGATGATAACGTTGATTTTAATCCCTGTATCCGTAGTTTTCTGTTGATGATAACACTGACGTTAATCCCTGTATCCGTAGTTTTCTGTTGATGATAACACAGACGTTAATCCCTGTATCCGTAGTTTTCTGTTGATGATAACACTGGCGTTAATCCTTGTATCCGTAGTTTTCTGTTGATGATAACACTGACGTTAATCCCTGTATCCGTAGTTTTCTTCTGATGATAACACTGACGTAAATCCCTGTATCCGTAGTTTTCTGTTGATGATAACATGACGTTTATCCCTGTGTCCGTAGTTTTCTGTTGATGATAACGTTGATGTTTATCGCTGTATCCGTAGTTTTCTGCTAATGACAACGCTGGTGTTAATCCCAGTATCCAGAGCTGCATTTTGTCGATAAAAAAATAACAATTCTGATGCAGAATCTCTCTGCAGGCATGGTCGTTATTTGAACTATTAAGCTTCCGTTAATCCGTGTATCCGTTGTGTTTAATGACAATAAGTTGATAACGCCGATATGAATCCCTTTATTCGAACTATTTTCTGTTTACCATATTGCTGACATTAATCCCTGTTTTTGAAGTGGTTTCTATTGATTCCTTGAATGTGAATCATTAAGCAATGATAATTGTTGGACAATCAACCATTTTATTACCTGAGCCATTAAAGAGATGGCCATAATTTGGCTATGAAAATCATATTAAGTTAAATGCTACCATAAAATTGAATTTAGGCTGTGATAACATAAGTTCGTATGATAGAACTAAAACAACACATTTGCTAGCATTACCATTTACACCGTCATTACCAAGAATCACTTTGTGATTGATACTAGATCCAGACCAAAGTTTCCCAGGATATAAAAAAGATACAGACCAAAGCTCCCCAGAATATAAGAAAGATCCTGACAAAGCTTCCCAGAATATAAGAAAGATCAGGATCAGAGCTTCCCAGAATATAAGAAAGATCCAGACCAAAGCATCCCAGAACATAAGAAAGATCCGGACCAAAGCCTCCCAGCATATAAGAAAGATCCAGACCAAAGCTTCCCAGCATATAAGAAAGATCCAGACCAAAGCTACCCAGCATATAGGAAAGATCCAGACCAAAGCTTCCCAGATTATAAGAAAGATCCAAACCAAAGCTTCCCAGCATATAAGCTTCCTAGAATATATGAAAGATTCAGACCAAAGCTTCCCAGCATATAAGAAAGATCCAGACCAAAGCTTCCCAGCATATAAGGTTCCCAGAATATAAGAAAGATCCTGACTAAAGCTTCCCAGCATATAAGCTTTCCAGAATATAAGAAAGATCCAGACCAAAGCTTCCCAGAATATATGAATGATCCAGACCAAAGCTTCCCAGCAAATGAGAAAGATCCAGACCAAAGCTTTCCAGCATATAGGAAAGATCCGGACCAAAGCTTCCCAGAATATAAGAAAGATCCAGACAAAAGCTTCCCTGCATTACAATCCGAAATACTAAGATGCAACTGAATCAAGAAAAATACTGAAAACCAAGTAAAAGTTATTAAAACTGAAAATTCCCTATGGCCATTAAGAAGATATTGTTTATTTGCATAATAAATCTCTTTTTTTGTAGGAAGAATTTTTTACCCGTGCAATGCCAACGAGAAAAGTTAACCATCCAAGCCAGGTTTGATCTCTCTCTCTCTCTCTCTCTCTCTCTCTCTCTCTCTCTCTCTCTCTCTCTCTCTCTCTCTCTCTCTCTCTCTCTCTCTCTCTCTCTCTCTCTCTCTCTCTCTCTCTCAAGAAGAGAAAGAAATACACCTAAATATATTTGTGATCTTTGAATTCTACATGTTCGGAAAAAATATCTCGTGAAGTTTGTAAAAAATTTTGTTAACCTCAACTAACGGATACATATCTTTATTTAATAAGCAAATTGGTTTTTGATTACTATCCATTAGTATTCTATATTAGTTTTTAAGTTATTAACGGATGTCTGAAGACCCTTTAGCGGTAACTGCGGTCCTGTGACTTTGGTTGGCAGAATGATACAGATACCCGCAAAAACATAGACGTCGTTGTTGTAACTGATTGTTTCTGACGTCATTTTCCGGGAATCTGTATCATTTTGCAAACCAAAGACTGACAAAGTCACAGGACCCCTGTTACTGTTAAATGATCTATTTAGAATATACAAATATCTGTTCGTCTGTGTCATACTTAAAGAGAGTAAAGTGCTCTATTGTTTTGCCATTAGCGTATTTCATAAAAATATGTGAAAATAAAATGCACCTAAATATTACTATAATACAAATCTAAACATAAACATATCTTGTGTTTGTTTGTTTATTGTTGTTTAACGTCCCACTCGAGAATATTTCACTCATATGGAGACGTCACCAAATGCCGGTGAAGGGCTTCAAATTTTGGCCTATGCTCGGCACTTACGGCCATTGAGCAGTAGGGTTCTTTAACGTGCCAACACCTAATGTGACACGGGACCTCCAGCTTTTACTGTTAAACATATCTTGTGAAAAAATTAACTAATATTTCGTTTTCCCGAGACACTGTTTACCTGGATTTTTTTTTTTCGTCCCTTTATGACAGATAACATATTCATCCTGTCTTAAATTCGTCCAATTCACCATAACCTCATGCAAGACTTCTGTGCTTCAATTATTTAACTTGAAAATTTCCCTTTCCTCAATAAGGCGCATTACTGTTTCCCTGCAAAAATTATTTTGATTTTTTTCTACTTTTACTACTTGATGTGCAATAACAAATAATAACTATACACAGGTATAAGAAATCTTATATTCCTGTATATTTTGTAAAAATAAGGTCAGGTCCAGTGTGGTATGCCGCGATAGACAAATATTAAGGTTGAGTAAATCAATTGCAAATGAATAATTGTCAAACTATTTTTCTCGAGAATTTTTTTATAAAATATCTAGGAATTTAAGAGTGTTTATGCCTGTGTATATCTCTTTTTTGTTATTGTTTACCTATCTAGTAAAAACGGAATATTTTCTGAAAAAAAACACAAAGCTAAATGCCCCTTTTAAATTTACCCTCTCATCTAAAGGCAAAAAATGCCGAATATTAAACGGAAGCGAATTTTCCAAGCATACAGTAATTCTTTATCTAATCTAAAACAACTAAAATTGTAATATTTCGTTTTCTAGAGATATTTTTTTCTAAAATTTGCTATATATACCACCGTATTCATTACTCCTTGAATTACCAGTGAAGATAGTTGGATTTTTAAATTTTACACGAGTTGATACTAGGCTTGATAGATGTGTTGATCGATTCTTTTTATATCAGTTCTCTGTATATTTTCGTTTTATTTGATTTCATTCTATCTTCTTTGTGTTTTTGTGAAATATGAGTTCCCAATTCAAATGTTCCAGTGAAATGTGTTTCATATTTCAGATAGCTGATTTCTGTGTATTTCTATGTTCTCCGGGCGCAGAGAATATGACCGGAACAACAGTTCCTATGGATGGTGGAATGTCAATTCAATAAAAACATCTCGTGCATGGTTGTTGTGACAAATTATAACGATATAACATTATGCGGATGTGATATAACAAGAAATTTTAACTTTAATTTTCACCTTATTTGTATTTTGTTTCATGAACTTCTCTCTACTAATACCTTGGTATCCGTGAGTTTTAATACATTAAATCTGGTTAACAATTTATATACTCTGTAAGACAACCTAGCAATCTGTATTCATGTACAATGCCGCCCAGAGTTCTCTTGTAGCAACACACACACACAAACACACACACGCACGCACGCACTCGCACGCACGCACGCACGCTGTCTCTCTGTTCCCCTTACTGTGTGCCTTTCCCTCTTCTCTTTTATCATACTGGATGTTTATATAGCAACCTCGACCATACACGTCTTTCATCATTTTCATACATACTCGTTTTTGGGATTCTTGAAATATTCCAGACGTATTAATGCTAATAAACAATGCACATTACACGAGTTCTGCTAATGCAAAATGATACCTATGATGATTAGTTTCATACTAAACACACAGTGCACTAAATAACCGTGCATGTTGGACTTACCTCAGATGTGCTGGTAAAACGTCGTCTATGTAATACGCCGAAACTACATATAGTTTGTGAGAAAAGTTATACATTTCAATCCAAAACGATGATTTTAAAATAATATAATAACATTACATTACTTTAAAATGTAGCACCAGTAAATTCTCCCTTGAAGACAAATCTCAGACGATGTAAGCACAGATAAATATTCTGTATCTAACTTGATTCTATTTTAGAGATTTTAAGTCCACTGTCAGAATTCATGGATGTATGATTTAGAATAAAAATTAATAATAATTTTACATGCAATATGAACTTGTTCAACCCTGAATTATGAAAGTAAAACTTACTGTTTTTTATCTGTGTGAATCTAAATGTGACTACAGCGGTTGGTGCGACTTTTCTGATATGGGCTTCGCTTCCGTCTTTGGCAAACCGAGGCTTCTGATTGGTCGAAATTTCAACACTGTCCGATTTTTATGAAACTTGAAATTATGGGTATTAAAGAATTGCAATTTCTGCGATATGGGTTTCTTTGCCGTCTATGGCAACCTGAGGCTTCTGATTGGTAGAAATTTCAACATTGTCCAATTTTGATGAAATTTGGAATTTATTGGTATTAAGAGATTGTGATTTTTACGATATATATCTATGTTTCATTGCCGTTTATGGCAAACCCAGGCTTATGATTGGTAGAAATTTCAACAATTGACATTTGGATTTTCCACGAGGATCCAAATGGATTGAATTTATTTAGATAGATAAAAAATATTAGATTATATCATTGTAACTATGTACAACTGCTTTGGTATACCATAAGCTGTGTTGAACGGATTTCAGGATATCATGGCAGATCCAAAGGGGTGGAACTTATGTAGAGAACTCAAAATAAATTTGATATTGTAACAAATTGTATGTTTAATCCTAAGTTTTAAAATTCATGAGATGGACTTGGTTACATTCAGAGAGGGAGCCAAGGTTTTGTAGACTTTCGTAACAGTTTACTGTTAAAATTATATCTTATTATTATTACTATCACTGTTATCTATTCTAAGTAAACAAACTCAATCGTTTCCTGAATCCAATTAGTTACCCATTCATGTACAAATGATTACTTTCTTGCACATTTTATTTGCCAACAAAGTTTTATCAAGAAAGGTAATCCCTAATGATATTCCCGAATGTACGTTATTGTATCTTTTTACTTCATTTGTCACGAGGTAACTAATACATATCTGCATTCCATTTAATGATTGACTTCATAACAACAAACGTTCCAAGCCAAGTGAATTTCTGTTGGTATACCATATATTTATATAAAAGCGAAAATGTATCAACAAGTGGGATTGGTCAGTGTGTAGCCAAAGCCATAGCGGACAAGGGATGTTCTGTGTTTTTACTGGATCATTATTTCTCTATTCTAAACGTATGCTGTCAAGAATTTAAGAGGGGACAGGGCCTGTGGAAAATAAACAATTTTTATTACGAGATTTCGATTACACCAATGCCATGAAATCAGTCATAGAAAATGTCAAATTATAGTACATAATACTAGTTTACAATAGAGATAGGATAAATGATATTTCTTCTACAGACAATACTTTCACAATTGGCGATCAATTGTTTTAGAAACTTTATTAATGGAAATACGAGCTAAAACTATCTCTTATTCAATATTTAGATATAGAACTTATAATGAAATAGAAAAGAAACTAATTGAAGAAATAAAATTTCTTGTGGAAAACGAAGGAGATGTAAACTCAGAAGCTATTGATAATATAAAGCAAATGCTAAAAGTTCTTCGTGAACATATACTTTGGGGTAATATAATTCGCTGTAGAGCAAGATGGATACAAGAGAGAGAAAACCCTTCAAAACACTTTTGTAACTTAGAGAATAGGAATTTTATTAGTAAAATTATTCCCAGAATTAACAATGAAGATGGAACTGTAGTTACCGAACAATTTGAAATACTTAAACAGACTGAACTTTTTTTTCACAAAACATTGTATATAAGAAACGATAATTTAGGAGATATACAGATTTTCTAGATAAAAATATGAAAAATAACAAGACCCCAGTTTCGGATGGATTTACAACGGAGTTCTTTAAGATATTTTGGAAAGAAAGGGTATTTTGTTTTACAGTCGCTCAATCATGGTTACAACACTTTCAATCTCTCTTTCACTCTAAAACAAAGAATAATAACATGCTTACCGAAAGGAGACAAACCACGTCATTTACTGAAAAATTGACAACCAGTTACACTCTTGAATGTTATTTATAAAATGGCCTCTTGTGCAGTAGACCAAAGAGTGAAAAACACATCAGTAAAATAATGAGTAACAATCAAACCTGTCCCTGGACAAACTGGCTCTGTGCCTGGACGTTATATAGGAGAAAATGCAAGACTGATTTACCATGTTATGGAGTATACAGAAGAAAATCAAATACCGGATTTACTTTTGATATTGGACTTTGAACTTTCGACACAGTAATCATGGAAATTCATAACTAAAACTGACATTTTAAAACTCTAGACCCTCTGTGATGAGGTAGATTGAACTTTTCCAAAAAGACATTAAATCTGCAATATATATTGGTGGTAATTCCGCCAATTTCTTTGATGTAGAACGTAGTTGTCGTCAAGGCGATCCTGTGCCATCGAATACATTTATTATGTGTGCTGAGATATCAATATTGTTAAGAAACGATAAAGATAACAAGGGAATAGAAGTAGGAAATACTAATGTCACAATTTGATGACAATACATCAGTTATTTTAGACGGATAAAAAATCATTTGATATCACCCTTGATGTCTTAGATTTCTTTGCTAAAATTTCAGGTCTTAAATTGAATAACACCAAAACCCAGATTATTTGGATTACCAGTGGTTACTCATAGACGGATTTCGGCTATACTTTTAGAGATATTATTTGGCCTTGCATGATACCACTTTCTCTTTAGAAAATACACATACTTTTTAAATTGGAGCTCAACTGATAAAGTCCAATCGACAGGAATGATATCGCCTTGAGCATTATAACTTTGGTATTATGTTTATAATATATATAGTAAAATAATTTTTGCTAGTGATATTAAGTTGCAGTGGGGACATAACAATTTCAATCATTTGGGAATAGAATTTGATGTTGACCCACACAAAATAACATCTTTGAACTATCAAATGATGTAATAAGACAATTAACACCTCTTGGTAATATAACAATAATTAAATTAAATTCATGCTTATTTCACAGTTAAATCATACTTTTTACCCCTTCCGAATCCATCGAAAAACTTTGTAAAACAATTAAGCAGTCTGTTGTTTGAATACATTTGGGGTAACAAACCAAAAAGGTACAAACATGTATACTAGTAAAAACTTTCGAATAAAGGGGATTATGAATGATTGAAGTTGATGCATTTCTAAATGCTTAAAAAATTACCTGGATTAGGAAATATTTGAAAGCAAACGGTGTTTGGAAACATGTGGTTGATACCTATTTTAATATGGATTCAATATATAAATATGGCAGTGAACATATTCTCAATTAAAGCATGGAAAAACAGATTTTGGAAAGGTGTCCTTCATTTATGGAAAAAAGTAATCGTGAAGCAAGACTTATTTGATGTAAACATCTTAGAAAATCCAATTTTATTCAATGATAAAATTAAGATTGGCGCTAAATCAGATATTTATAAATCTTGGTCGAAAAGGGGAGTTAATATTAAATATAATTTTTTAAAAGAAAACGGTAGTACTATATATGAAATCAACATCAACTTTCTTACTTTTCATCGTCTGTGTATTGTAATTACCAGACTTATTAGAAATGATCCGGACACACAACAGAAAAAGCAAACACTATTTTCCCTAGAATCCCCATTAATCTGAAATTGATCTTTAAAAGCAGTAAAGGTTCTCAAGATATGTACAAAGTATTAATTAAAAATGAAAGTTATCCTACAGGTCAAAGAAAATTGAATAGAAGATCTAACCTACAACAAGATGATTGGTACCAAATTTACAAAATCCCTTTTAAAATTTCAAGAAACACCAAATTGCAATGGTTACAGTATAGAATAAATCATAATATATTAGTCACCTAAGATTTTGTATTGAAAATAGGAAAAGCTGAAAATAGTCTATGCATCTTCTGCAGTAACGAAATTGAGACCTTATGCATTTTTTTGGGAATGTTAGGTAGTGTCTTCGACACTGATGAATTTGCAAAGATTGATAAATAAAAAAAATCTACACCTAGAATTTAATAAGACTGAATTAATTTTTGGTTATTATGATAAAAATGAAGACTTAATAAAAGAAAATACGGTTTTATTAACGATAAAACAATACATATACAATATGAAATACATGCAAAAATGTTAGGTATAAAAACTTTAAAAAGGCACTTGCAATTTGAACTTAAATCATGTTTAATGCCATTAGAAACAACAAATAACAAGACAATATGTAATACATTAAAGCGATATAAGCTCTCACAATGATTATTTTTGTCCCCCGACATATATCCGTGAATATGATATAATGTGTGTTCAAATACATTATCAAACACGTAACACGCTGTAAAAGATCTTCTTTTCTAAGTTATTTGTTTTATAAGAATTTAAGTTTTCCCGTACCTTAAAAAATCAAGCTGTATTTCCGTATGCAATGACCTCTCAGATAAACTATTTCGCCATATCAAATGAACTTCGTAATTCAGTCAGGGGATCTCGGTCCTTTATGCGCTCGGACAATGTTAAAGTCGGCCGAGTTATGTGTTTTATATTATGTTTTAAAATACAGGACGTGATTTTTATTGGAAGGTACATGTATTATGTAAAATATATGCTTTCAGCGCTATTTTAAATACCGGAAGAAAATCGGATGAATATATGAATAAATATACCAGGTCACTAAAAGAAAACTTTCCAATCTTCAATGTTACCCTGAATGCTGAAATGAACAAAATCAAAACAATGTAACTGTGAAAAGTATGCGTACCTTACGTTTTACTATCGTGCAGCCATGTCCGGTGGAGTTAGGTAGTTCATGATCATTTGTGTCAAGAATGATAAAGCCGAGAATGCGATGGGATGAGTTCAAAATGGGTCGAGATCACTAGATATACCCGGCACGTGGACAATTGCAAATGGCACATTTTATTGGATATTCTTCGTAAAAAATTTCCGAAAGTTAATTTGCATTGCTCAAAGTATGGCGGACAAAAATTAATTGATATTACGCGTTACGGGTTGGCAAGATTGTTGCAATTTTACACATGCATTTGTCATTCTAACCACCAGATGGTCTCATTGGAATATACATGAGATAGAATATCACATAAAAAAGGCATGTAAAATTTTTCACCGACTACAGCTCATATCGCTTTAAAGTGCTGGATAGATTTGTAGTTAAGAATCAAATACATGTATATCAATAATTGAAGATAGGTTGAAGTTAAGTTTAGAGAAGATCATAATAACAATAGTAAAATAATTATTTTGTATTTATATTTTTCTTTTTCGTTTCGTTTGAATTATCACTGTAGATCATTGAATTTTTCTCTCCTTGCCATCAAATTATACATAAGATGATACTCTCTTTCTAAAGTTATATGGGAACTAATTTATACATGAAGTTTTGTTTTATTTCATTTTAATATTCTTTGTCCTATTACTTTGAATTGTGAGTTTACAATTTTTAAATGAATTCCAAAGATCCAATGTATTTCATATGTTAGATAGCTGATTTGTGTACTTCTATGTTCTCCCAGTGCAGGGAATATGACGGGAACAACAGGTCCTATAGATGGTTGAATGTCAATTCAATTAAAAAAAATCAACAATCGTACAAAGTTCTTGCAACAAATCATTGAAACGTTATAACATTATGAGGTTATGATTTACTCAGATATTAAAGGCAACACAGAATAATGCATACACGCCCCCTTCTTGCAATTAGACATTTTACTTAATAAAGATACATTCAAGAAATTAGCTATAAAGCTATAAGATGTGATGATTTCATCTGCAGTGATTTGGTATAACTGATAAATTTTGTCTACGACCTGGATTCTTTGACTTTCGTACTCTTAAGTATTGATATAAAGAACTGCCTATAAAACGAAGTGTAAATATTCCATTGAACAATATAAACATTAATAGAATGCATTTGTTTAATTGCTGTTACGATTATTTGCTGTCACGTGTATGCAAAGATATTTTCCCAGAACATATAACACATAAATATCGAAGTGTTATGATGCAACAACATATTATATCTAGATAAATGTTTACCAGCACCTACTCCCACCTCACCCACCCACACACTCACAGAGGTACACACACACACACACACACACACACACACACACATATATATATATATATATATATATATATATATATATATATATATATATATATTATATGTATATTATATATATATATATCGTTGTGTGGTTGTATATATATATATATATCGTTGTGGTTGTCATATATATATATATATATATATATATATATATATATATATATATATATATATATATATATATATATATATATATATATATATATATATATATATATATATATATATGACGACCACAACAACGACTAACCCAAATTATGCCACACAAAAGGGAATGACAAACATAGGATAAAACTGGTAGGTCAAATGAATGTTAGATGTATAATATAAATATTCCCCGAAGTTCAACTAAATGCACTTGGATTTTCAAATTTGGAATCTGAAATATCCTAGATGTATAATATTTATAAAGACAAAGGGTCGTAATATGATATAATCCTGTAAATTCAAAAACAAACAAAAAAATAATTGAATTATTGTTTTCTAGATTTATTTTATATTCTTCGAGATCAGTAGCACATTTCGGATATTTCAAACAGTAGAACTTTTCGGCTATTTCAGACAGAAGCAATAAACAAATTGTAACACATTGAATTCATTGTTCAACATTTCTTTCATTTTGGCTTTTCTCGGACAGTCATGTATATTGACATAATGCATCATTCATCGTCGACAAGTCTACATGTATTCAGCTATAAATATAGACTGAAAATTAAAGATGATTAGAAAGAATCCACGGGGTATGGGAATCCGTAGTACACTCAAGTAACACACCAAAGAAGATCTTGACCAAAAACGTTGTTGGTGTATCACTACATTTTAAAACAAAAATACCCCTTCTTTTACTACTCAAATTGAAATACAATGTAATGTTGATTAAAGTGTCTGTACAGGTTATAGTAAGGCATTACAATAAGTGTTGAGTGTTGAGAAGGCAAAATACAAACATGACGAACAATGAATGAACATAGACCTCCTATGATCAGATGTCATGGAGGAGCATCAGATGCCATAGCATCCACTGCTAATCTCCGCTCAAGTTCAGAGTTGAGCAAATCAGGAATGAATCCTTATCATATGAAAATAATTAATAATATCAAAGCTATAGTTTTACAAAAGAGGCCAAAAGATGATCGTTTCTGTCAATAAGACTTCATCAGTAGAACTGGATTGAACTAACTAGTAAATATATATATATATATATATATATATATATATATATATATATATATATATATATATATATATATATATATATATATATATATATTATATATATATATATATATATATATATATATATATACATGTTGTATATATCCGAAAGAAAACAATTAAAAGCCTAGTGACTATCGAATGTAAGACTCAATATTAGAGTTTGGGAATCACAAAATAAAGGCATTATATCGACCCTAATACTAAACTTAAACATGCCACCAGACCCACCAAACAATCTTAAAAGTAGAATTATGTCATATAGGATACAATATTACTAATCAGACTGTCGGTCACTAAGATGTTGATGTAATCAAGGTTCTACAATTTCTCTGATCAACTAAGATTGTCTCAAAGAAACCATTGATCTTTAAATATTCTGATTCACTATAATGTAATTTATTTCAGCGATGTTCCGCCACCGTAGCGATGGGTGTATTATGTAAACCCTTGATCCGTGTTTATATTGTAAATATTTATAACTAATTGTACAAGAAAATCGAGTTTGTATATCAAATTTAAAATCTCTTTATCTTGCAGTTTCCAATCATTTCACTATATCAATATATTGATGCGTTTTGATTCATGTATTTTCATTGGATTTGTATTTGAGGCGCGATCAGGTACATGGAGGAGTAAGCATCCCCTGTCGACCGGTCACACCTGCCGTGAGTCCACGTGAGTCCAAATGAGTCCACGTGAGGAATGGATCCTCGTCACATCTGGTACAAACGACTCAACAACCGCCAACGCAAAGGCGTATTTTTCACTTATTTTTAGTTTGTTGTCTTCTACTTGCCGGTATTCTATAGCCAAAAGTATACTAGATACTTATGATGTATTTAAAGCACTGACTAAAATTGTTCTAATAATTCTAAGATTGCCACATGTTTTGACATATATTTGAGTGTGTAGATTGATTAGTATTTTGATGCATTCGTAGTAAATGACTGTTCCTTAAGAAAATGATATCCATCAATCAAACGCTTTCTTTGAACCATACTTAAATATATATTTGCACATTGTTGACAAATTAGTAAAGACAAACTAATTAGTGCAGATGAGTGAGAAATTTTATGTTTGTAATCTCATTTTCTTCAAAAACAGAATAACGATTGGAACTACAATTATTATCAAAAGTTATCAAAGTTTTTTTTCAGCTAATAATAAAGCATAGTTGTTTCTTTCGGCGTTCTACGGCTTGAGCTATTTCTTACTTTTATCGATTTTGTCTGTGTATTGGAATACTTTCCTTTATTCAGTTTTACACTGGGAACGGTAGGACTGGTAGCCATTAGTCTCTTGGAATAATGGAAATAAATGGTATTGTAAGAGGTTTGTGAATTTTAGTATTAATACCCGGAATTGAGTTGTTTATTTTTCAATTATTCTTTTTTTTCTGGTGGGTGATTAACATTTTAAAAAAAGTAACAAAATTATTTTGTTTTCAGAGATTTGGTATCTCAGTTGCGTTTTCCTCTTTCAAGCGACCTGGTTTAGCACACCTTGCGAAGGTAAGTATTTGTAACGGCATGTCAAATACACAGGTCTCTTTTTATATGAAAAGGATATTCTAGAAATACAGTAATCAAAAATATAATCACCACTGCAATATGTCAATATTGTCTTCTAGTTTATAATATTGAGACTATTAAAGAAATACCAAATTTCTGAAATTCAATGTACCTTTCCTGATCAATTATTTGTGAGACATTGTGAATGGAAGTCAGAGGGAAACCATTTCCTATTCATGCTTTTAAAACATTAACAAAAGGAAAACGACAAAAATATTTTTAAAAAATTATTCCAGAAGTTTAAGATAGTCAAAATGTAAACTTTGTTGACTTGCACTTGTAAAAGTAGAATTAAATGCATTACAAAACATCAAAAGGAGGATTATCAGATTGAAAGTAAAATGGTTTGAAGAGGCATCTGAATGAATAAATTTTGTAAAAAATAATGTATTTTAATATACATATTATATGCTTTATTGTAATATATTGTTAAAATTTCTGAAAAAAAAAATATATCTGATTATATGTTAATAAATTATGGAAATGTATGGTAAATAATAATTGTAGATCTAATCGTTTTTTTGATTTTGTTTTTTTGGTTTTTTTTTTTGGTCAAGGAATGGCACTGGAAGTAATACCATCCTTAATTCAAGGATAATGGAAAACAGCATATTACTGTGTAAAAATTGATTCAGTTCAGGAAGAGATTTTTCTCATATGAAATATTGTTATCATCATTTGTTTGCATGTATTAATATCATATTCAACACCTGTATTTTCAGGTCTACTTTGCCACGTGTGGACGTCCTCATTTGATGGCGTTCTACGGCACCACTGTTACTGGTATATAAGTTTGAATAGCAAAACCGCACAACAAGGAGATAATAATTGTGCTAACAGTGGTGGTTCCCTGGCTCCTTATATAGACGAGGAGCAGTCTGCTGTACTGAAGCAAGTTCTAGATGAGTGGCCCTCAAGGTGATATTTATGTTTATTAAATTTCTCCTATCATTTAGTTTATTTGTTTTGTCGTAATATGCTGACGCTTCTTTGTTTCCAAATTTCAGGTAAAATCAATTTCCAATCTTGAGTTACAGCTAAAAAAGGCAATTGAAATAACTACCCACATCACTAGACATATAGTATTGCGTGGGTTTACCGCCTTGTTTTAAATTCGTTGTTTCTGTCTCACAAAGCCATGACGTGACTGAGCAGAAATTAACAAGGCTCAAATTTTTCTGTTACTCTATTTTGATAGCAAAATGCAGGAATCTTCAAAAGATATAAATACAAAGTTAATGTAAATACATTATATACTTTAAAGTAAAATTAATCAATTAATTTTTAATTATAATTGTTCATCTTACATAATATGCATAATCCAAAACAATATTTGAGATAAACTCACGAAATATTAACAATGTAATGAAATGAAAAACTACATATAAAGAAATTGCTTTACAATTTAAATATTCACACAATTCATTACTAAATTGTCAATCTTTTCTATCCTGTATCCTCATAAAACAGCCTACCGAGCTTATCATGGATAGGAGTAAATGATATGAACAAGGATGCAGTTTGGGTGAACTGGAATGGAGATCCGACTTCAGTACGGGACTCTGTCGGACATGGAAATTGGAAAAATAATCAACCAAATGGGAAGAATTCAGCTGGTTTTTCTTCGGGTCAATCGGACCAGGATTGTGTTGCCGTCAGTCCTTCATATAAATGGGAAGACAAGAATTGTAACGAAAGATATGGAGGGGCACTTTGTTACAAGGAATATTCAAGTATGTATTTGCGATCTTTCGCAGTCAATATTTTTCAAATCGTATTTTGTTCTTTTGTCAAATGTATATAATTAACAAAATATCAACGTTCAATTTCTTTAAAACATAAACATACAATATACAAAATAAAATTCAACTTTGCTTCTATGACAATGTTGTTACTATGACAATGTTGTTCCTATGACAATGTTGTTACTATGACAATGTTGTTACTATGACAATGTTGTTTCAAGCGTTTTTAACAGAAACTGTTTTCTGACACATTGAAAACAAACAAAACTAAAATACATCATTATATATAATTAAAATAAGGACAATTACCAGTGTTTTAACTATAACGAAATCCGAGGCGAGAAATCAAAACAGCAAGGAAATGTGACTTTGTAGCAAAGTCAGAAGTGAGATAAGGTGTTATGAAGGTGTGGCCACCCCTTGTTTAGCAGTTTTGTTCGCCATGAGTTGGTGGTCAAGCGAGGGTCATTCCAAGTTTTTTCGCTTATTAGCGTCGACTGACAGATAGGTTTTGAGGTATTAAAACAGAAAAAGAACATGAACATCAAAGTGATTTTTTTGGAACATAGCCCAAAGATGGACAGTTGAACATGAACATTTATTTTCATCATTAAGAAATATAAAACATTTCATAGCTTATTCTTTAGTATGTGCCAAAGATATGGTTTTCATAAGTTTAATATTGTTTTTCTTTGGTTTACACGTTAGGAAAATACTTTAATATGCATTAAATTGCATTTTTTCTTATAAAAATGTCTTGTGTTTTTTCTTTTGTTTTGTGTTTTCCCCTGAAAGAGAATGAACGCTAAACATATAAAAAATAGGAAATGCCTAATAACAAAACACTTGGAGTTGATTGTATAACAAGTTTGTATTAATGGTATAAGAACATGCCAAAATAGAGATAAATATAATATTGTTAGACACACACTACACACTATAACCGGTTGACCGAGTACTCGTCGGATGGTCCGATTATCGAATATTATAATCAGTACTCGATTACTCGAACATCATTTAAAAATCACGTGTATTTTGCTTTATTAGTATATTTAGAAATAAAAATCATCGTTTAATTGATTCGACTCACTGTTTATCCTCGTTAGATACGTGTTTATACAACAATTAGTGTCTTTATACGTGTCACTTGGTTTGCTAAATCCGGCGGGAATTGTTTGTATTTATTATATGGGAGTTATGATTTATTATTTGGGAGATATATACATGCGATGAGTTGTTTTCAGTATAATAATTCAGTTTTGGTATTTAATGTCGTTAAGAGATATGTTGAGCTAAAATATCTGGTTAAAGTAAAAAACAGTAAGAAAACAGCTTTATGTACATATAGTTATATTAAAATATTTCACTGAATAGAACGATACATTGCTGAATCCATGTAGAGTACCGGGATTCAAAACCCATTTACATTTGACTTAATTAAGTAAAACAAAGCATTGAAATATTATCGGGGAGTATATTACCAAATCATTTGATGACGTCTCCATATGAGTGAAATATTCTTGAGTGGGACGTTAAACAACAATAAACAAACAGCAAACAAAATGTTACCAAATCTTCTAGAATCGACTTTCGCCCACTGACCCTTTCGTTTAAATACTAATAAAACTACAAATGTGATATTTTAGATAAGACAAAAAAATCCTTCCCTATGTAGTTTCCGAAAGCTATAGAATGACACAAAGAGCTTTTCAAATTAAACGTTTTTCCGGATATAGATAATATACCTCCTCAAGCAAAAAATATATTACGTGTACCTCTCACTTTGAATAAATTCTGGATCTGCAAGTGCAATCTTAAAAACGTGACCGAGTAACTGAGTACTCGATCGGGAAAAAATCTGTTAACCGATTAATGAAAACTAACCGATTTGACAAGCCTAATATATATATATATATATATATATATATATATATATATATATATATATATATATATATATATATATATATATATATATATATATATATATATATATATATATATATATATGTCTTATTTAATCGCTGAAATACCGTTTGAGTCTCAGAATATTATTTACCGTTATCATTACCTGGTATTTTATTATTATTATTATTATAATTATTATTATTATTATTATTATTATTATTATTATTAGTTTCTGAAAGCACTGTCCCGCCAGAGATCATGACAACTGAAAGCACTGTCCCGCCAGAGATCATGACAACTGAAAGTACATTGCCACAAGAGACCATGACAAGAGGCAAGTATCGACTTGATAGAGATAAAACTGGTGTACTATTTCTGGAAAGTATGATTTTTTCATTATTGGTGACCAGACTTAACCCTTGTTTTGTTCAGTGTAACATATTTAAAGATTGTGAATCAGTAGTTTTCAATGTACAAACAAATATGTGTTATGGTTACAACAAGAAATTCGCGGGAATGGAAATGACAGTGAATGAACCGGAAGTGAATTATTATTATCGGATATAAGATGATAATGGGAATACTTTGCTGATTTCACTGTTTTCAATATATCCAAAATGTATATTGTGGAGGACTGATATACAGGATTCGATCCTGGCTCATGAAATATATAGAATCAACTTTCAAATGTTTGCTAAATCACATCAATCAATGACTCTGACAATGGTCATGTTATGCACTACCATAATGCCCTTGAACGCATTACGTACGCTTTAGTGGTAAACATACTAATTTTATATACAATAACGGAGACGTTCCTTCAAGACACTTCATATCAAAGATGGAAAAATATCTACAAGAAGACAATAATTTGAACGTCAACAGTTAGACGACTGAGTGCTGGTGAGATTAAAAAGATTGCTACGACTTATATAACAAACTTAATGAGGCCTAAAATGGTCACTTACTCTTGATAGTTTTACGGTTTAGAACCGGATTTCATTAATCTAAAGCTGTCATCGTAGCTTTTAAACAAGTTTTGAATCCGAAAAAGAATTATAATGCTTTTGAAACACAGGCAGACATTTTTTCTAAATGTTATCAATGGAAATTGGCTCGCAATTCCGCTATAAAAGGCAAGGGCACATAACGACTGTTATTTCACATCTGTACTCCCAAAAACAATATTTATTCACTTTGAACGTAAATATAAATAAAATCTTACCAGTAATCTGCACCTTTTCGTTTTGTTGTTTACACTTCATCACACATTCTGGTGAACTCGGTAATGTGAGCAGTAGGGTCACGGAACACTTTACCAAAGACATTGACCCCCTTCTCATATTTTTACTAAGATGACATCAAATAAACGTTATAACTGACATAACATTACTATCAAATTATTTGAAATGGATGCGAGTGGTCCTGTAAAACGAACCGAGTGTTCGAATATATATTTCCGATTTGATCTTGGTCTGACTCACTTTCGGAAGTGAGGACATTCATATCATAATAGGTGGTCTGAGCTCCCGTTTGTTTATAATTTTACGACTTTCTCATGGGCAATTTGGAACTATGTTTGATATTCTCATTTTTAAACCGGTTAATTACATGCTTGTGAACTGTGTTTTAGCCGGCAAAATTTCCAGATACAGTAAATGAACTTTGTTGACATCAATATTTACTTTCAACATGTAGGTGAGTTATACTCAAACTTCATTACTTCACATGTTCAATCTATGCGACTGTAGTTAGACTGTTTTTGCAAACTCACCTTTTATGTCGGTTGTGGTGGTTTGTTTCTATTCAAAAAACTGAACCAATACGGCTATCAGTGGAAGTAAAACACTGTCGATGTTTCAAACACTAAATTATTATTTTGTATAAAATATAAAAAGTCTCAGATACCAAGGTATAAATTGATAGGATGTCCAGGATATAGGTATAAATCTGATTACAAAATGGACAAACACGGACCTCTTGAAATCAAGAGGTGGGATCAGGTGTCATGGAGGAGAAAGCATCCCCTATCGACCAGTCACTCCCGTTGTGAGTCCAGTCAAATAAAAATGAAATACATGAGGAATGAATCCTCGTCATAATTGGTACATACGTCTCAACAACCGACATCAAACAGGTAATTCATCATTTCACTTAGTGAAACAGATTAGTCGCAAACAAGACTATTATACCGACCGTAAAATTTGCGGAACCTTGACATCAACCGCGGTTTTCGATATCCCTGTGTCAATAATTTGTAAGTGAGTAGTTTACCTCTGTATATCAAATGTTCATATGTTGATCATTTGTGAAATATAAACTCCATATGCGGGTGATTGTAGGATATTACTACTTAAATGTGGAAAATTAACGATACGATGGGAAAGCCGAAATCGTCGCGTTTGTCATATAACTTACTGTTTCTATAGTTAGTAAAAAGTATTCAATTAAATTGGTTTTAAAGTTGACATGACAGCTTTTACTTAAATAAAATTTGAAACGATCTATAAGTACTGATATTTTGTTTAAGAATAAAACAAAATTAACTCAAAATTTATTTTATTCTTAGTATCTGTATCTGATATAACGTACTGTTTTTTAAAGAATTTAAAAGGATTTTTTCTTGAAGATTTGAGGACGGGTTAAAGGTACAGATCACATTTGTCCTTTTGTATGAAAAAATCTTTAAGTTAAGGGAAAATGTAAATATCAGATTTTAGTAATGAATAATTCATGAAACCCGGAACAGATTAAAGTAACGGATCGATTGTAAAATCCAGGTCATATATAAAAGTTCAAGCGATTTGATTAAGTACAACTGGTGAAACTAATATTGTGAACATAACAGATGCTATGAAATAATCTATATCTGAGAATATTAGTTTACGTTAAACACAATAATTAACAAAATGTATACACATCCAGTATTAACATTGCTATGATCCTTAAAATCTAAATATCTGTGTGTAAATATTTAACAATAAAATTTTGTACTCCAAAGTAGAAATTGGGGTGAAATGTCCTTAATGTCGTGAAAGGTTAGCTAGGTTTTTCTCACGAATGAAATGTTATTGTGAAAATTGGATAGTGTAAACAATTTCCGTACATCTCATCTTTACCATACATTTCATTGAATAAAAACATAACTTGATTTATGTTTGCCTACTGGCCTGTCGTACACATTGCCGCCAGAATTATATTGAGATCAATACCAAGTCCATAAAATACACAATATACATAAATCACAAACAATAAATTTATTATGAATTAGCAGTACGTTTAAAACATCGTCAAGTTATATATTACTACTTAATGAGGCATTAGCTTAGGTTTTTTTCCAAAAAGAGAAGTCCCCCCCTTTTTTTTTTTTACTCAAGATTGATATACAATAAATATTATAAACATAATACCAAAGTGATAATGCTCAAGACGATATCGTTTCTGTCAATTAGACTTCATCAGTTGAGCTCCAATGTAAAAGTTGTGTGTATTGTCTAATGAGAAAGTGGTATTATAAAGGCCAAACACTATCTTTATACCCGAAATAAACAAGAAAATTCCTATATATTTTGTGAAAATTACTTGAGAAACCCAGGTTTGGCACTTTTTCAATTGAAATGATTAAATCAACGTTACTATTTGATATGGATACCACACTAGACCTGACCTTATTTCCACAAAATATATAGGATATAAGATAATTTATGCCTGTGTATATCTCTTATTTGTGATTGTATATCAAGTACAAATAATAATAGTGGAAAAAACAAAATATTTTTTTTTCTAATGCCCCTTTAATTGCCGTATTCACCTTCCATACCGTCCAGTCAAACTGAAAACTTGACTATCTACAGGTTAAAAGAAATCCTGTACTAAAGTCACTTGTGCGAGTGAAATAATAATAAAAAACGCATTCAACTTGCTTTATACAACTTACAAAGAAAATAAATATAAAATCATTTAGTAATTGGAAAAACATATCAATCAACCAATAGCATTTGAAACTCGAATTAATAATACGACAGATGTTTATAAATATACATAACTTTAGTCTATAGTATATATATTCACGTCTGCAGAAAATCATAAATAATTGGAATGTGCAGATATCCGTAAACTAATATCATACTAGTATTTTGTATATTAAATTACTTTATCGATATACAATGTAGGGTCTGCATGTTTACACTGAATTTCTTAGTGATACCTAAATTTCTCCAAAGCTATTCAAAGCAACAATGGCGATTCAAATCACGTGTGCAAATTTTGAAGAAAATGAGTTGCTCTAGCTATAAACAAGTGTTGAATAAAAAATCAAGAAGCAATACGATGTTTTTCGAAATATCGTCCATATAACAAATTAAAACTCCCGCATCTGAAGCATGGTATTTGCTTGAAATAGTAAAAACATATATACACCATGCAAGTTTTGTTGATATATTACTATTAGCAGTCGAATACGGTAAATCCGAACTCAGCCAATCCTCATGATCACAGAAATGAAATTAGACCAAAACAGAAACCTGTTTTCAGAACATACAATAATGATCACCAATCATCTGAAACATGGAATGTGCTATGAATGGTGAAACATATACGACATGCAAGATGTGTTGAATTACTAGCAGTAGAAGCAGGTAAACCTGATGACTTAACCACAGCACTGGAAATTGGCAAAAGGTCCAAAACAGGATCACTTTTGTTTTGAGGTTTTATTTCCCCCTTTTCCACATTTTCACACAAGTTGAACTCTATTTCCATCAATATCATCAATATACAAAATTAATATTTGGCACTTTACAGATGATTCAGACCAAAACTAATTCGTATCACTTTGGCTCGTTTTAAAAGGTTTGTGATGGAAATCTGACAATTTATGGATTTGACCAAGTGAGTTGGAAGTCAGTTTATCCATTAAGTAATTTCTCCGTCAGTATCTCCAAAGTTGGATGTCTATGAGCGTCAGTATATGGGATTACAGAAATTCTACCACCAGTCTTGTTATCATTTGATGACACTTAGACAATGTGCAACATAATATCATAATCTGCATATTTCATGTCTTAGTGTAAATCAATATCATAGGTTACATACTGTTTCACAAACGCATTCTACATTTATAACTCTACATTTCAGTTAGTGAAACATAGTAATTGCAATCAAGATCAATATATCGATGGTAAAATTTGCAAAATGCCGACATCTAACAAAATTTTTCATATTCCTGTTATAACAATGTATCAATAAATTTCTGTATATATGTATTATATTAGATCATTTTGGAAAGATGTAGGTGATAATTGGATATCACTACTTATGTGGAGAGTTAACAATGGGTAAGTCAAAACTGCGTTATAGGTTAGTTGCCAATTTGCTGTTCATGTCTATATTAAATTAAATGTCAAAGTATGAAGCACATGTGATAGATTCTATGGTATTTTTAATTTCGAGTTCTCTTTTTCTGGTATATCTTGCTGAACATCAGAATGCAAAGTTTCATTATATATGATACAAAATGCGGTAGAGCAGCGAAGTGTATGTTAAACGAAATACAGTGGAACCCAGATATATTAAAATAGAAGGGGAATGATTTTTACTTTCAAATTGACAGGTTATAAATACATTTTGAAACTGAATCAAAACCATTTCAAATAAAGAGGGACTTCATTGAAACAGGGTTTAAATATAACTGGATTTTACTGTATAACATACATGATATCATCGGTTTCAGACTAAAACCATGTAATGCATCATCAAATTCTAATCAAATGAAATAGCAGATCTTAAAACATAACAAAGAATATGAATGCAAAACTGCACATTTTATTCATAATTGAAATATATCACAGAAAACGTTCAACATACCAAATTATTAATTTTCCACTCGGATTCATTTTTACAATCTTTGGATATGTTGCCATGTGAAGGAAAATACCACATAAATTATCGAAGATATGAAGTGACGTCATATTGTCAGACTTAAGTGCATGTAGACAGATTTTACATAACAATGACATTTATTTACAATTTTGCTAATTACAGGCTTAATAATCAATTATGATAATTCTGAAAAAAGACATAACAGTAATTATACTATTTACAAAAGTAATTTAACCTGTGCTATCAATAACTCATATACATATACATATCATACATTGACATTTTATATTACAAATGCTATGTTCTGTAACTGTTCTAATACAGTTAGTAATATATTGTAAAACACATGTATTTCAAATCACAAATGTTATATTCTGTATGTTTTAATACACTTTGTAATATTAAAAACTACATCAGTAATGACCCATCTTGCTGGTCAAAGATGCCAAAGCTGAAAGAACTCAAACACAGTTACATATAAATTGCACAGAAATACTTACATTGAATGAGCATGTATTTGTGAGAATTCAAATATTCAAGTTACAGAAATGAAATAAACATATATATAAATATATATATAAATATATATAAATATATATATATATATATATATATATATATATATGTGTGTGTGTGTGTGTGTGTTGTGTATGCACACACATGCATGCATGTGTGCATGTGTTTACATTCTGAATGGCAATTTGAAGAAATTACACAACTATCAAAATCTCAAACATCTAGCACACAATAGCAATTGTTCCTTTAAGCATTATCATTTATACTATACATATTAAATTGAATTTCATCATACTCAAAGCAGTAATTTTATATACAAACAATCATTTACTTATATTTAGCACATTATAATACAAAATGACAATGTAAACAATTATGTTTTATCAATAGATATATTTCCAAAGTTATAATATATCTTACATTAATTGTAGTCAATCAGAAAGAGAACATTGATGACTTTGGCGTCAATTTCCTATTGACATAATAATGTTTAATATCTATTTCTGTATCACTTCACAGAAACAGGTTCTTTTTTATTGGCTAGACTCTGTAGATCTTTTAAAGCTTGCTTCACTTCCCTTGCTTCCTTCATAGAACTAACACGGACAGCATTATACCGTGATTGAATCTGCAAAAGATTTTATTTACAACCTCATTATTGTAAAAGCAACATAGACTGATTACAAAGCTCAACCCACCCCAACATAGAGAAATCAATGATTAAAAAGATCACCTCACATCGATATAGAGTAATCACAGATAACAAAGCTCACCCCACACCCATACAGTAATCAATGATTAAAAGGTTTATCCCATCACCAACATAGAGTAATCAATGATTACAAAGCTCACCTCACATTGATACAGAGTAATGAATGATTACTCAGCTCACCTCACATGGATATAGAGTAATAAAAAATTACAACTTTCACCTCACACAAACATAGAATAATCAATGACTACAAAACTCACCTCACCTCACACCAATATATAGTAATCAATAATTACAAAGCTATTCTCACATCAAGATAGAGTAATAAAAGATTACAAAGCTCACCTCAAATCAATACAGAGTAATCAAAAGTAATTAACAAAGCTCACCTCATACAACAGAGTAATCAATGATTACAAAGTTCACCTCACATCGATAGAGTAATCAATGCATGATTACAAAGCTCACCTCACATCAATATAGAGTAATCAAATACTTCATTGTACTACAAAGCTCAACCCACACCAACATGGAGTAAGAAATGATTATTAAACTCGCCTCACATTGATATATAGAGTAATCAATGATTACAAAACTCACCTCACACCAACATATTTACGTCCCCACAATGAACCTGACCTTGACAAACTATCTTAATCATAGCATTGAAAAAAGATCAAGTTCAAAACAGGGTCAGTTGCAAAAACAAATAAATGTTTAACTCTGTATCTGAAGCTTAACCTTTGCATAGAACTATAGGAAAAAAATTCTACACAATTTCAGTTGATATATGACCACAACAAATCCTTTTCACTGGACGACAAAGCCATAGTTATATCATACCCCCCCCCCATAACTCTGTACTGGTGAGCTGCAAGTTACTAGATTATAATCAATCAAATTATGTATGCTTGAATTATCTCCCATTCCAATCCTCTTCTGAAGAAAGTCATGAGTTATTGTTTTTACTTTGCTTTTAAGTTATTCTGCTGGCAGGCAGATAACATGGGATTTAATTATGTACGTAACTGTTATGTAACTTTTACAAGCAAGCAATCAGTGTTACAAATAGTCAATTGCTTTAGAATAAAATATCTTACATCTTGAAGTAGAGTCTTTGACTCAGGGTAATCTTTTCCCATTTTTCTTCTGTCATTTAATACATCCCTCAGATTAGCCTCTTCTGTTGTTGATCTTTTCTTTAGATTGGCTAATACATCATCAATCTTTTCTTTCCTAGTCTTCCTTGGAACCTGAGGTGGCATTTGCCACTGCAAAAAATAAAAACACAAGTACATTTAGTTAAGCTTGGAATCAACATGAAGCAAGCATGCCCTTGGTGCAACTTTTTACTATTTATGTATTAATAATAAAACAATAAATAACATTATCTAACAGTATTTCATCAATTCTATGTAAAACAAGTATCATTGCATACCTGATTTAAGGAATGTAAGTATGAAGTTAAGTTTTCTGTTGATACTGGGAAGTGATAACTGAAGAAAAAGATCATGTCTACACGTAAATACATAATCAAATTTTCTATAAAACACAAGCTATAGTTAACATGTATTATAAATATTGCACCAAAGTTTTAGTTTTGCAAAACGAGAGTTGCCAGGAGACAACAAAGCTTGCCAGAAATGGGTGTAAATTTTCAAAACAGGTGTTTGACCCAAAGCTGTCAGGTTTTAAGATCAATGTCATTAGATATTTTCATTCTTTCAGCTCAGGTTAAAGTTTTTAAAACAATTGGTCAAAGTCAAAGGTCAAGGCCACTAGGTCAAAAGTCATAAAATATTTTACATCTTGAAGTAGACTACATGGGAAATATCAAAGCCCTATCTCTCATGCTTTAGAAGATATAGCTAAGGTGCTATCCATACAAATTATTTCTTTAGCTGGTACCATAATACCATGATTTATGTCTACATGTACCAGCATTATAAAACTTTATCATCCAAGGTAGATTGTATCAGCTTCGCGATTTTGTCAAATTACAAATTTTAATATTTCATTTAACAACAGATATTGGATGTTAAGTAGGGCCAGTGATTTTCCACAATCGCAGAATCGCAAACAGAATCGCAGGATTGGCAATCTGAAATGGAATCTGCATTTCTGAAAAGTGTTTAAAAATTCCAACATGAGGTAGAATTTATTAAATTGTGAACTACTGCAGTGTGCTATTTCGGTGTATTATATACTTCATTTCTTTGTTCATTTACAATATTTCATCACATAATTTTTACATCAATTACAATTTTATCAAAAGTTAGGGGCAATAATTTCCATTGTCGTAACATAGTACTGACTGACATCTGGATTCTTCTAAAACAAAAATAGCTTTAATTTGATATACTGAATAAAGTTTTCATTATGTTTAGTTTAATTTCTGGATGTAATTATACCAATTTTTATAATTTATAAAATAATTTCACAATGTACAATCCATCCTAACTTTTTACGACATACGCTTGATTGATAGCCGGTTTTTGTAACCAACACAAACACATGCTCACACCTTGACGTTTTTGACAGTGAGCTACAATGACTGAAGACACACGTATGTAAAAAGAGGAGACTTGCTCCCATTTAAAAAAATAAATACATCAGCACGGTTGTTGATCAGTTTCAATGAGAAATTTTGCAAATTCTGTCAGCAAAGTATAGATTATGCTAGTGTTGATACATGTACATGTATGATGTAGATCTAAAAGTTTATTTAAAGAAAAACACGCCAAATAAAACATGACAGACTTGTTCTAAGTCAGGTGATGTATTCAAGCAAAAATTAGTAATTAGAAATTACAATTTGCAACAAAATTTACCTACATGTACATGAGTACTATATGCCTATAGACTTACAAATTACTTCTCAAATATTTTAAAATTATAAAAACATACAGTGTTTCATATACATGTATGTTTTTTCACTACCCTATTTAAATGTCATTAAATTTGTGTGGCAGATTATTGAAAGTATGATTATGAGTCTGTATTGTTAAACATTCTTCATCTAAATTATGTTTTTAGTTCTTTTTCTTATGTAAACAGAAAAAAAAACAGAATTCACCAAAACTGAAAACAGAATTGAAGCAAATTTGAAACGGAAAATCACTGACCCTAGTTAAGCAATACACACATCACATCAGTTTAATATTTTTATATAAATAATGCTATTTAAATATTGTTTCAACAATCACTAAAATTTCATTTGCTATGCAGGGCAAATACTGGCAATTCACTACAGTAAGTGCAAATGTTACTTGTTGGAATGTGGAGTGTAATAAATGTGGTTATCAATTATCACCTTTTGATAAGGTTCTACATGCTTTTGGACTCGGTCAAGTCGAGCTGCAGAATCTCTGTATACCAACTCATGACTCAGTGCATACTTCAATGCTCGAATGCTGCCCTGCATGTCTACAAGTACAAAATACAATATTTCTACGTAAAAAAAATTATCATTGCCACAGAAATTGGAAACTCCATAAGTAAAAGAGAATACAGTGCTAATGAACTGTATAGTCTACATGGTAACAACTCATGTGAAATTCCATTGTCAATTGAACATATTTATAGAAATACAACGAAACCAATACAAAGTCACTGAATAGAAACAACTTATCTTGTGAGATATAATATTAAACTAATTCACTCTTCAAAAGAGTATAACAGGAAATGCATTTTGAATACTGAGTTATCAAATTATTTTGGAATTCTGTTTTTTATTTACATAGACATGCGTCATGAGATACCCATGAATAGTTCCAAATGTAATTACCTTTCGGCGCCATTGTATCTTCATCATCTTCAACATCCAGAAGAATTTCATATCCTTTGTATTTATCATCAATAGTTTTAACCTTGGCTCCTTTATCTTTGCGTTTCTCTTTTTTCTGCCTTCTTTTCTTTGGAACCTCTTGCTTATCTTCTGCTGTTTGGTCATCAACCTAGTTAAATGATAATATATACATACTTCTTTGTAATGATTTAATCAAATTGTTTTCATTAGTAGCATACAGAAATTAAAATACTTTGTGAGGTCCTTGATATCCTTTTCAATGTTTCACAGATTTACTCTTGCAATTTCAGCACACTGATTACAAAAAGAAGAAAAACATAACACTAAATCAGTGAAACCCAATTTTCTTTCAAAACGCAGTTCAATGATAGGGATTAAAGGTAAATGAGCATGTTGTCAATAAAATGTTATTTGTCATATAAGTATGAAATGGTTTATATCTAACATTACCCTGACCTTTACCAATGGGCTACAAAGGTCATACTCACATACATATATCTTATTTTGTAGCTCAAAACACTAACATGACTAACACAGGTTCAACATTAAACCAAAACTTTAAGGTTTACCGTAAAAGAAGCTAGAAACAAAATTACAAGTACCAAACATTTTCAGCTGGTGATATAAACTGTAATCATGGACATTTCATCATGTTGTTAATTACGCAATTTTCTTATGCAAACCATATCATTTGGGTATTTTACACCATGTCACAACTGACTGTTACCAGCCCTGTATTAAACAATGATTCTTAACACAATCGTGGGACTGGTATGCAGAGGAAATTTACACTAAAAACTCTTCAATGTGTATTTAGTGTAAATTACCCCCACACGTAAATTTCCGTGTTTACAGCAGTTTTTTTTTCCTGTTATATGACTCAAAATCAAAGTCAAAGCTGAATAAGCAATTTTGAGTAGCAATCAAGGTAAATGGACGAAACTAAAATGACAAGACAACAGGAATATCTGAAGGATGGACATCAGACAGCTGCAATATACAGTCAAACTTGCCTTAAAGGTCACCTCTGTATAAAGGACATCTGCTATAAAAGCCATTCAAACATAACCTTTATTAACTTTTTGACAATGAATAAACCTCTTTATGAAGGCCACCTGTCTATAAGAGCTACTTTTGACTGTTCCCTTGAGTGGCCTTTATCGAAAAGTTTGACTGTAATATAACAAGACTTTGATTTTTATCTTTCTAATACTACCTGTGTCATGAAGAAAGCTGACCCTCCTTTGTCATCTGTCTGCTGTTGTTCCTCAGTTGCAGAAAATGGTCTTCCATATAAAGGAGCTTCTGGGACTGACTCTGGTGACGGAGATTTAAACATCTTCTCATACTGTGCTGATGGAGGTATTCCAGGTGAGGGGTCTAACTCTGGTGTAGGGGATTTAAACATCTTCTCATACTGTGCTGATGGAGGTATTCCAGCTTCTTCCTCCTCGGGCTTGGGAGAGGAGAATAACTTGTTATATACAGGAGGCTGTGGTATGTCCTGGTCTTGGCCTTCTTCTTGTGATTTTCTTGATTCTCCAGAGAAAGCTCTCTTGTATTGTGCACTTGGTGGAATAGGTGGAAGTGGAGATGACACATTTAAATCTAGAGCATTTATTGTATGGTTGCCAGATGAATTATAATCTTTGGGTGCTGATGGTGGTTTTGGTGCTTCCAACATCAACAGTTCTTCAAATGGGATTTTGGGAATTTTAGGCACAATTGAGCTTACCTGAAAATACCAGAAATTGAAATCACATATACCAAACTACATACTTTAGTTTACATTTATGTATAGATGAATAAATGTGCTTTTTTCATATAATATCCACACTAGTCATAGTTTTCATAGCAAATTTTCCACAAAAAAATAAACTCAAAAATTGTGAAATATCAAAATCCTATCCCTCATGGTTTTAAAAATAAAGCCAAGGTTAAAGCTTTTGAAAGGTCAGTTTAAGGTCAATGTCACTAGGTCAAAAGTCATTGTACCAAATAAAAGCTCTTGTCATAAGGAGTCTATATGTGAAATATCAAATCCCTATCCCTTGTGGTTTTAAAGATATAGCCAAGGTTAAAAATTTTGAAAAGTAGGTCAAATTCTTAGATCAAGGTCACTAGGTCAATACTCAAGACACCAAATGAAAGCTCTGGTCTTAAAAAATCTATATGACAAAAAGCCCTGTCCCTCATGGTTTAAAAGATATAGCCAAAATTAATGTTTTTAAAAAGAAGATCAAAGTCTAAGGTCAATGTCACCAAGTCAAAAGTCATGGTACGTACCAAATGAATGCTCTGGTCATAAGGAAACTATATGTGAAATATCAAAGTCATGTCCTTTGCACTTAAAAAGATATAGGACAGGTTAAAGTTTTGTCTACGGGCGCTGATGATGACGCCAGGTGTATGGCATTAGCTCTACAGACTTTTGTCCCAGTGAACAAAAAACAAGCAACCAAACAGCAAGAGATTTGTGTGTTGTATATGTACTTATTCACCTGAAGGATAATCAGTTTCAAACGAAATAATGAATTTATGTATATTTACCTTCCTGGATTTCTTCGTAGGCACTTTGACCTCTGGCTTAGAAATCCCTTTATCAGATTTCCTCACCAACTTGATCCCCAATCTATCACACAAAAATCTCTTTAACAAAGGTGGGTCACCACTTCTCTCTGTTGTGAGTGGATTATTATGAACAATCAGTTCCACTAACATAGGCCAGGCAGCTACTGCTAGTAGAGCTTCCTCTTCTGCAATCTGGAACAGAAAAATTTATGAGTTAATCTTGTGACATATATCTTATACTTCTATAGTTTATGGTGATTTGAATAGAATTGTTGCTACAACACTGACATCAACTTGGTCCTGGCACCATAAAACTTAAGAAGTACTTAATCAATAATTATCATGGATTTATACACAATTTTGATAAATCCAGAAATCTGATTGGCAAGATGGCAAAATTGAGAACACTGTCAAATTAAAGTGGATTCTCAAGTATTAGGATGCCAGGCCCTATAATTTTTAGCACCTGCTAAGTCACTCACCCCTAAGGACATATTTGGATTTGTAGACATTTAGATTGTAGACAAGTAGATACTTACTACATTATGAGCCAAGTTTAGATAAGCCAGCTGAGGGAAAGGAGGAAGAGAAGGTGCTTTGTTGCCACCATTATCTTTAGACAAAAATGCACTGCCTCCATCTCCACTTGAAGTTTCATCTGCATTGATCTCATTTAAATCAAAATCTTTTAATTTAGCTGCAATGTCACCAAAGTCTTCTCCAAAGTCCATGTTCATTAGATCTGGAAAATATCAATTTTCAGCCATTCTTTTATACATGTCTAATACCTTTTTGTCCTGAAATATTGATTAATTTACAATTAAACCAATCTATATTGAACCCTGCTACATTTAAATCCTGCTTTATTTGAAATGATTTTGATTCCCCCGCCAAATTTCTTCATTGCCATTATAACCTGGTAATATTTTGAAATAACTGTTTATTTGAAAGAAAAATTCAATATATCTGGGTTGGACTGCATTTGTATTAACAAAAGAATCACCAGCAGAATGTTTTTTGTGCAAAACTTTATACTTTATAATAATTTGTAAACAAAAATGTTGATAGATGGGGTACGGATGAAATGCAAGTATCCAGGAAACTTTCACATAAACACTGGACAACAAAAGCCAGAAAGTAAGAAAACACTCTAATAAAAATCAGGAAACACAAAATTCTACGACTTTAAGAGACTAGAATTTAACTTTAAAAGGAAAAGGCTATAATTAAAAAATTCCATATCTTTTTAGGATTAAAATAAAATAATTTAAAAAGGTAACTCGACTGAGTAAATGAAATCTAAAATCCCACATACAACCAAAAAAAAACAACTCTTAACCAGATGCTTGGGAAAATCTCAAAATGAGCCTAAGCTTGCAATTTCATTACCACAATTGCTTGTGTATTGCTCGAAGGTTATATGATTTTTTTCAAGGACCTTATGGCCTGCGGGCTATCTGTCAGTGTGGGCTATCTGTCAGTGTGAGCTATCTGTGTGAGCTATATGTCAGTGTGAGCTATCTGTTGTTTTGAATAAAATACTAATAAAACAAACATTTGACAAGGTAATATCTAATTTATTAACATAGATAATTATCATTTTTTCTTTAAAAAACAATTTTACTATAAAATATTCACACATGTATGTCTATCCTACCACTTATCAATCTTGGTGTTCACTGAGTCACTGTGAAACAGTTTGATATATTCCTGTGTATCACCAGCAGGCAAACTAGCAATGCAGGCTATCCAGTATACTTTTTTCTAGAACAAGGATTTTAGGTCAATGTGGGCTATATGGAGCAGAGGGCAATACGCAGGATGGTAATAAGTAAGAATTTGCATATATATGTCATGAACCTCAGTTAGTTAGTTCTGTATATGGCACTTACCTTGATCTTCAGGTTTAGCACTCTCTTTATCATTAGCTTCTGTGACTGGTTTTTCAGACAGATTTTGGTCAAATGGTTTTTCTGTTCCTAGATCGACAGATTTGTTATCATCTACTGTTTCTGCTGGTGGTTTTGCTGGTGCTTTATCAGTTACATCTGGGGAAATTGCTTTTTCAACAGATTTAACTGACCGATCTGATTTTAATGACCTGGCAGATTTTCTAGCCGATTTTCTCGCTGATCGCTGTAATCTCTTTGTTGACTTTTCATCATCATTTACAATCATGGTACCTTCGACACATTTAAGCTGAGGCACATAAAATAATTCATTTTTTTCCAAGTTTAAATGCTTTAGTCTGAAAAATAAAACAGCATTCTTTTAAAATATGCATCCCAAATTAAGAGACACAAGAGCTAAAAAGAACTAGAATGTCTGTACATTACCAACATGATAATATGTTGCATCATATTTTTCTGTTTTCAGTTAACTCTACGACATAAAGTTATTCCCAAAACCGTAAACGAAAGTAAAATGTTAACCTTACTACCTGAAACTGTACATGAAAATAAAATGTTTACCGTATTACCCAAAACTGTAAACAAAAATAAAATTTTAGTAAGGTCAATATCTTATTTTCGTTTACAGTTTTGGATAGTAAGGTCAACATATTATTTTCGTTTACTTTTGGATAGTGTATACAAAAATAAAATGTTGACCTTACTACCTGAAACTCTACACAAAAATAAAATGTTGACCTTTCTACTCAAAACCGTACATGGAAATAAAATGTTGACCTTACTATACACGGCATCAAGATAAACAGCTCTGAAATTGCAATAGTGTCAATAATGAGATGTTACTATAAGTTTAACAATATTGCTAATCATATTTATACTGCCTATGAAGTTAAGAAGTTTAAACATTGATTATATATCTTTGTTGTGTGTATTTTTAAACTATATGTATGGTCATTTCAAGCTCATTTGTGTAAAAAATGATTAGTACTGATCAGATTGGATTTATTGTTATTGCATACAAATAAATCATGACTAGTATGATACAAGTCTCAATGCCTACTGCATCATGAAAAAGAAAAAAAAGAAAAGGATCCACATTAATTTTGCCTAGTTGCCACTGTAATTTATCTTGTACATACTGTATGGTAATGTAAGATATATACATAATGTAAGATATACATCTTATATGGTAATGTAAGATATACATCTTATATGGTAATGTAAAATATACATCTTGTATGGTAATGTAAGATATACATCTTATATGGTAATGTAAGATATACATCTTATATGGTAATGTAAGATATACATCTTATATGGTAATGTAAGATATACATCTTATATGGTAATGTAAGAAATACATCTTATATGGTAATGTAAGATATACATCTTATATGGTAATGTAAGATATACATCTTATATGGTAAATTAAGATATATACCTAATGTAAAATATACATCTTATATGGTAATGTAAGATATACATCTTATATGGTAATGTAAGATATACATCTTATATGGTAATGTAAGAAATACATCTTATATGGTAATGTATCTTATATTTCTTGTATTGTAAATGTAAGGTATAGAAAAGTCAATGATCACCCATGACAAAGATAACTCACACACGCTATGACATCACAGTACACTGTGATGTAGACACATTCTGTGTCTTCTAGAATACAGTGCATAGTTATATCAGAATATTTACAGAGATATTCATAAATGTGTATTAAAAAATATGGGAGAGAAATAATTAAAACATGGGTTTGTTGAGTAAAACGGAATTCTCCACCCTATAAGAATCTGAAAGTCCAATCTGAGGGTCTCTTAAACAGATCTTACGACTAGAGTGGAGATTTCCTTATCCACTCAACACGCCATGTAAGATTCTATAAATCTTGTATGGTAATATAAAATATACATCTTGTATGGCAATGTTAGATATATATTTTGTATGGTAATGTAAGATATATATCTTGTATGGAAATGTAAGATTTACATCTTGTATGGGATATATATATATATATCAGGGCTCTACAACACTAAAAAAATTCACTCTTCATTTGGCCAGCGAACCAGAAATTTTACTAGCCAGCCAGGAACTTTTACAATATATATTTATACTATATATATATATATATATATATATATATATATATATATATATATATATATATATATATATATATATATATGTGTGTGTGTGTGTGTGTGTGTGTGTGTGTGTGTGTGTGTGTTCTTAAAAAAAATCCACTGGATGAAAATATAGAAATGAAATAAAATATTAATTTTCTAAGTTTAGTAACATTTTATTGTTTCAATCCATATAAAACAAGGTTATTAACTGCATGTTGACCTTTTTGTGCATTTTTTATTAATCCAGGAGTGTAAATATGCCTTTTTTTTCATATTTGTTGCTCTAATATTGAGGCAACCTTAAACTTTGTTTTTAAATTTTTAGCTCCAGTTTCTTTTCGACAGAATTTACAAAAAGGAGACCGCCCACAAGAATTGTAAATTTTGTCCGTAAGTTAAAATCTAGAGTCCAACACCCGTGACCTGATCGTCAGACAAACACCTATACAGTTCTTTAATTTATAGGTGTTTGTCCGACAATCGGGTGTTTGACTCTCGACTTTAATTTACAGATAAAATTTCCAGTTCCGACTGTGGTTAATCCCTTTGGGGATTCTGTCGCGGGTCGTTTTATTGTGTTTCCCCCACGATAAATCGGCCACGATAATCCCCAAAGGAATTAGGTTGTGGTCTGCTTGTCCTCCTCGTCGAACACTAGGCCGAACATTCTGCCCCGATTTTACCACTTAAAAATCGCTGAAATTAAAATCGAAATCGGGGCAGAAAGTTCGGCCTAGTCGAATACTAGCCATAACTCTGTTTAATCGTTTAAACTTAGCAGT
Source organism: Atrina japonica (assembly GCA_030159075.1). NCBI lineage: Eukaryota > Metazoa > Mollusca > Bivalvia > Pterioida > Pinnidae > Atrina > Atrina japonica. The sequence continues at coordinate 1,006,431 of BROG01000122.1, forward strand.
GTCTAATCATGCTTCTGTTGAAATCGACAGAGAAAAAAAAAATATCATCGTGTGTGTTAGGAAAATTTCAAGTCGAAAACGTGAGAGCAATACAACGTGGTTTTATACAGTAATCCTCATGCGTTAGATGCTCTAGTTAACCAAATTGGTTGCTGTAAAGCGCATAACCGACCATGATTTCGATAATGTAAATTCACAGTGAAAACGGACAAACTTTTGATTTCCGGTTTGGGGGAAAACTGGTCGCAATGTGGCGACTGAATGAGGATAAACACTCGCCAAAATCTAAAAAATGGTCGCATTTGCGAGTGATTTGGTCGCATTGTAGAGCGCTGTATATATATATATATATATATATATATTGTATGGTAATGTATGATATACAACTTATGTGATATAAGATACTATACATCTTGTATGGTAATGTAAGATATATACCTAATGTAAGATATACATCTTGTATGGTAAAGTAAGATATACAAATGTACATCTTGTATGGTAATGTAAGATATACGTCATCATTTATGGTAAAGTAAGATATACATCTTGTACGGTAATGTAAGATATACCGGTATACATCTTGTATGGTAATATAAGAGATACATTATGTAAGTGATACAAACTTGTGTTAACAATTTATAGATATTCCATTAAACAACATCTAAATCTATGATTTCTCACCTCTTCAGACCAGCTAAAGCTGCAAATATCCTAACATCTGAAAGCTTGTTCTCATCCAGCATCAAGATTTCAAGTTTGGAATATCTCAATATTCTGTGTTTACTGTAAAACAGGCAAAGTAACTTGAATTGAATTAAATAAATTAAAAAATATTTCTGCTACATATAATTTTGTAAAAACAAAAAAAAAAAATACAATTTGTCACATGTGAAAACTAAGACCAAGGGCAAGAATTCCCATCAGGTATGTGAAGACAAAATTTTATCATGAAAAAGTCACACAGTGCTACAATTGCTCTGGTGTAATTCAACAATTACATTCTATTGCTATCAAACTTTTTACACAAACATTATTCATTTTAATGCAACTCAGAGAGGTTTTAATCTCAGGGAAAACAATAAATAAAACCTGTTCTCATTCTATAAAATCAGTTCATACATTTCACAAAACAACATCAAGTTCAAAACATATGCCCACATAAGAGAGGGCAAAGGCCACGAGATCTGTCTGTCAAGAACAGATCCCTGACCTGGAGGTCCCGAGTTTCACATCATTGTTAAAGTCTAACTGCTCATTATAATTACAGTATATACGTTGTTGGTTTACTAAATGTAACTGAAGGGCAGATTGTTTTTCTGTAGTTTTATTTTTAATTCTGGACATTCCCTTTTGACCCTTGGGGATGAGGGCCTGGGTCATGAAATTCATGGTGTTTGCTATCATTACTCTAGATATGATACATACCAGTTACAAGAGAACTGGCCTTGTGGCTTTGACAAGATGTTAAAAATGTTGGAAAGTTTTAAGTACAACAAAACTGACAGATTTCAACAGATAACAATAGCACACCTGAGTTCAGTAGGAAGTGGCCTATATCATTAGCTCATTTGAGTATAACAAAGAAATGTCTTATAATTTAACGAAGATTTTAGTCCCTGAAAAACCAATGGACTCTGCTGTAAATCAGTAACTAAGATGGTTTCAAATGTATCTCAAGGGGTGAATGAGTTAAGTAATCCTTGACTTTCATTGGTAACTTACGATTGTTTGTCTATATGTGGTAAAGCAAACTCCTGAGGGAGGGAGCGGAAATTGTTTCCAGTCAGATGTAGAATTTTCAAATTAGGAAGTGTTCCTAGAGATAACAGATCTTCGTGAGATAAATTGTTATATGAAACATCCACCATCTGAAAATAAATTATTCTAGATAAAGATGCTATAAAAAAAAATATAATGACATCAAATAAATTACATGTACGTGTATAAATTTAATTACAATTGAATTATTTCACAAAATTAGTCACCTTATTCCAGCCCACAGATATGTTCAACACAACAAACCTTCTCATTAACAAAATTAGGGGTGTATCAATATAACAGTATTTTTTTCATTTTTATACTTGATACTTATATCATTGATACTAGTCGTAAAATGTTGGGTTCCGGATAATGTCAAAACAAGTTGGAATCAGTGTACATTTAATAATAATTAACTTGAATTTGTTGATTTCCGCTGTGTTGTTGATCTAAAAAACGGAAAGTTGTCTGTTTGACAAAGTCAAGTTTGTGAATTTTTTTATGAGCATAACGCTGAAGCTGTTTATTACTTTAGGACTTTGATTGTTAATCTTCAGGGAGGAAAACAAAATTGTTTTTTTATTTATACCGCCATCATAAGATTAATGTTTTGGACAAGAACAATGTTTTACATTTGCTGAAGGAACAGTCATTTATACCCGTGTCAAAATCTTAGGTTGAACTCACTTAGGAATGGAACCCCAAACCTTGCTCTTCTGAGGGAAAGTGATTTGTTATTGTTGTTGTTGGTTATTTCTTTTTTTTCTTTTGACATCGAAAAAAACTGCTTACCTCTAATGAAGGATAGTCTCCTTGTTGAAGTTTGATATTCCTAAGACCATTTAGTGAAAGTTCCAGTTCTCTGATTATTGGAAAACCCCGAAAGGCCTCTGCAAATGCATAAATATTGTGTCATCAGAACAGTTGTTGCTGTTGTAATTATTTTTTTTTTTTATTGTCTAATTGAAACTAATAACATGCTGATCATTCTCTAAAAATGAAGTAAATGATAGATTTGTAGTGATCTATTACATTATTACCGTATTGTTTTGAAATCATTTAAGATTTCCTTGGATGTATTGAGAGTGTGCAATACAAATGTATATGATTAACCACTGTCCTAAGGATTATGGTTAGTTTTGTTTGTAAAAGTGATACAATACAATAACAAAACAACATCTAAAAATGTATCCTTAAATGATGAAAAGATTTTTTGCTTTTCATTTCTTTCAGTCAATACTGCTAGTATTTTATTTTGATTACAAATTTATTATATAATAGGAACATATACTGAATGATGGAACTTACCAAAGGGGAGATAATTTTCTGAAGCATTGACATAAGCTACATTGTCAAAAAGGGCAAAGTCTTCTTCTTTGACTTCAGACAGTTCCTGACCCGCAATGTTGACAGAGCACAAATCAATAGGGTCTTCTACGCAGCAGTGTTTCATCTGCAAAAATATCATTTTATAAGTAGATAAATGACATCATAAAACTTTATAAGCAACAGATTAATCCCCAATATTAGTCAAAAATCAAGAAACTTATCCATAATTTACCTACAGTGAAACTTGTATATAATGTCCACCAAATGGACTCAAGAAAACCAGTCTTTATAGAGAGGTGGACTTTATATAGAGGTTAATTTGTACACAAATGGTACTATTGGGGACAGCAAAAAATGGCCTTTTTGACTAGGTGGTCTTTATACACAGGTGGTCACTAAAGCAGGTTTTAATGTAGTTACAAAAAAGAAAACTGTTTGATGGAAAATGTAATCAGATTTTTTCATAATTTTTGTCAACTGTTTTTGTGATTTTTAATGTGAAGCAGTATTACTCTACATACTTTAAAACTAATATAGATGTGACTAAAATAAAGAAAGATTTGTTTGATGTGACATGATAAAACCATGACCATCTTTAAAAAGCCTAAGCTCAAAATGGTGAAAAACTATAGGTTTTTTGCTCATTTACTATTTTTATTCAAATAAAAATCTAAAATTCTATCCAATTTACATATTAAAACTTTAAAAATTAAAAAAAAAAAATTTGCTACCACATGTATACCATTCAACCAATTTCTGATACTACTAGTTGGTACACATTTAACGAATTATTTTTCAATGATGTCCTAAGAGGAAAAAGTACTCACAAGAAAAAACCCATCCAAAACTGAAATTTCTTCCTCCTCTTCATCTTCTTCATCTACTAAACTTTGAACTGCCAAATTAAGTTCTGTGCCATCGCGTTCTGCTTTTTTCCTTTCCTCTTTGATTCTTGAATATGTTCTGGGTTTGGCACATAACACGGCTTTAAACCTTCTCCTCTGTTCTGCCCTTTGTTCCACAAGCCAAGCACCTCCTCCTACAATAAAAAATAAGTAATAACAGACAATGTCTTATGCAGTATAGGTACATGTAAGCAAAATGAACAAATGTCAGTAGGGGTCCAAAGAATTACCAGAATGACACCTACTGTATTTACCTGAATAATAGGGCACAACACCGGATTGATCCCTTAAGCCTCATTCACTAGAATGAAATGTTTGTGGAAATAATTTACATTTAAAAAGAAATAGTTTTGCATAAAACCATCTGAAGCTGTGTCAGGACTGATGCGATATCAAACCCAAACTACAAGTAAAATTTGTGATGAAAATTGCTGGAAAACTATTTGCTTTCTGTCACTGAACACACTTTATTCAATGTTTTTTCTGTAAATATATAATCTTAAAACAGTAAAAGAAAATACAATTTTATGTTCATTGAGGTGGTTTTAGGCATCACACACATATTTACCCTTTCATTACAGTTATTTTGGTAAATTTTTGCACCATGTCAGTACTGTAGTCTTATAGAGAATCCAGCTTGGACAGCAAAAGTCAATTGCAAAGCAAACTTATAGACAGAAGTGTCTCAGAAGACCCTTAAGCCTGGATTCTCTTTTCTTATGATGAAATAAAATATGTCTCACTATACAAGACATAATCTACAACTGCCACACACTTCCATGTCAAACTGACACTTCAAACGTCACTCCAACATAGTCAAACTAAATGTTTTGGAGAATTTTATCTGGTCAATTTATTGCTTTGACTGTTAGTTATTTTAACTGTGAGTGTGTCGTTATTTTGTAGAAAATATAAGGAATTAAGAAAGATAAAATTATCCTTGTGAGATTGGAAAGACTCCGAATCAATGCTGATTCCCATATTTGTAAAACATTTTTGAGACTTTTTATGGTCATATTTTTGCAGAAGTGCCTATGTTCAAAATATATGATGTCACAATTAAAGTGTAACATTATTTTGCCGGTGTCCTAATAATTGTGTAATAATTGGTCTGGCCTTAAAATGGGTCTGGCCGGACTGAAAATGTGAACATTTTTGGTCTGGTCTCTATAATTTTCTGTCCTCTCATATAAGTAACGTTATATGTTAACATTTTTGGTCCACGTAAAATTTTAAAAGAAGAGAAATTTAAGTAGCGTGAAATATTATTCATCATAGACCTATATTATAACCGTTGTATTATACTGAAAGTACTGAGAGGTTTCAAAATCATAAAATTACCAAGCAGTATCAATTTACCAATACAGATAGGACGTTTTTATGTCATGACATCTGTTTTGTATACATTTGTTATTTTAAAGAGTTGAGAGTTTATGGCAGGTAGGGGCCTATATACCTGACACACGATATGGACAATAGACAGAAGCAGCTCCAGGTTGGTAGATATCTGATAATTGTATCGAATGCTTTGTTTTCGATGTGTATATATGTGTATGTATCATTGTGTATTTGGGTTTTTTTCTGTCACTGTGGATCATTTTTGCAGGTGTGTGTCATTTGCTATCTTTTAAATTGAAAATTTAATTTGATTAATATTTCAGTTTAAATGCCAGCAAGTAGAATGTGAAAGCAAATAACAAACAATTATAAATTGTATTCATGGTCAAAATAGAGATGAGACATTTAGTTAGCAAAATAATACGTATATAACCTTTTTCATTTGATATCAATTTGTATTGTGGTGCTTGAATATGAAACAAAACTGACTGTGACAACTAACTTTATATTCCAGATTCAGTACATGAACTTTTCAGTACAAGAAGAGATGTTTCAGTACAAGTACATGTAAGGTACTTTCGATTGATAATGATGTTACTAAGCAGACGGATTCATTTTAAAATATTTGACTTTTAATGTAACTACATGTATTTTAAAGTAAAATAGTCCATTTAATTATATTCGCGGATTTGTCTTGGACATCCCCGATCTTGTAAGATAAAATGAACCAGCGATATATAAAGGCTATAGAAAAACATAAAATAAATCTATTTTTTGTGATAAATAACATCATTATTTACCATGTCAATGGTAATTTTGGTATCATTACTGGTAATTTCAGCAACTTATTTGATACTAAATCTACATTTGATTTGAATCTCATTCTCTTTAAATTCAGGATACATGGATTCTTAGTTACCACACCTGTAAGTCAACATTCAATGTTTTCCTTTAATCAGGATAATGTTTAGTTACAAATAATTATTCTAAAAACCAAATCAAAAATCTGTAAGATTTAATTTCGAGTTTTTAAATATGTGTCAACATTATTGGCGTACACCAGTGTATTCAAAGATAAATCAGTAACACATGTAAGCCATAGGGTGCTAATTACTCCTAACAACCATAAAGCACCATACCGTCCTGCTTTGATTAGGTGATTTGTATTGTGATCACTGTACAATGCTTGGAACTACTTTTTAATAATAATTAACTTAGTATATCAAGGATTGAAAGAATTCAGATCTTTTTATACATCTATACACTTACCGACCTGTCTTAATTTTTTAAAATTTACGATTGGACTGAATAAAGAATTAAAATAATTATGATGAATACAAGTACATTTTTTCATACAATATATCAACTCAACTAAACATTTTTAAAATTAGACATTGGAGAAAATAAAGAATTATAATAAATATACGTGCATTTTGAGACCAGGTCAACTATCATACAACACCAGACAGGTGTCACTCTTGTGACAAAATTGACTTCCAATGAATGCTTTTTCTTGCATTAGTGAAAAAAAAGGAGCTGTGCTCCTTTTCAAGGCATTGCCTTCATTCATATAATTGGCAGCACGATTTACCCCAAAAAACAAAAACTACACAAAAGACAAAAAACTCCACCCAAAAAGACCTAAAAAACTCCCCAAAACAATTAAATCGAAATAAAGTTGCATCAATAATCATTTTAAATGCATTTTCTTCTGTATAAATATTTCACAGACAGCTAGAAATTAAAAATAAAAATCAACATTTATCAACTGTCACAGAACTTATAGGAACTGTTATTTAGTAAGATGAAGACCGAAATTGGTCTTCTTCAATTATTTTTTTTCAAAATTCTTGAAATATTTTTTCATATTTTATGTCAAATTCTATATTATAAAAATTCTACATAATGTGGAATCCCATATAAGTAACATTCTGGTACATTTTAAAATGTCATGCGGACTATATCATGGTAACAGAAATACATCGTGAAACTGGATAAAACAATTTAATCAAAGTCAAAAACATCTAGTCATAAAAAATATTCATCATAAGATTGCTACTTGTTGAATGTTTTTGTGTTTTTTGGGGGTCATTTTTGTTGGTTTTTTTTTGTCATTTTGGTGTTATTTGGGTATTTTGGGGTCTTTTTGGGTAAATCGTGCTACCCCATATAATTATCAAAAAAAAAAGCTTCGTACCAAACTCAAAAGTCAACAAGGTTTTTTTGAAAGATTGTGTGAATTAATTATAGGAACCTGCATCAGACTTTGTGGTAATTAGGTGCCACCGTGTCAGTGCTAATTATGTGAAGATTGTTTTTATTGGAAAATACAGTTTACTTTGTTAATGCCATGGCAGACAACAGACCTATAAATTAGTCAAATGCACGACCAAAACAAAGATATGACGGATGTCAATAACACTCACACAGCTACGAACTACGGAGTGTTTTCGTTAAAGTGCATAACAGTATATCAAAATTAAGTAAGAAATGCTTCAATATATAAATAGTGTATAAGCATAGATATACCATCTTCTGCTTGGCGAATTAAACTCCTCACTGGGAAGCAATTTGAGGAAATTTTTTCCGTTCCGTCATCGTACTTCACCCATGGCGCCGACGCCATTTTGAAACATCTCTAAGGAAACCAGGTCGATACAACGTGTCTGCCGAGCCCGAAATATACAGCGTCATGGAATATGTTGTCGTCTGATATGTCGCGTATATGAACTATCATTTTGCCATTACTTTATGTATAAAACTTTCTTTTTGAAATAGTTTACAGTGACTTCATTTTTAAGTGTATTTTCTTATATTTATGAACATTTAAATTTACATCTAAAACACATAGACCTACAGACTGAACTAATAGTATATATTTTAACCTGGTTGTTAATTATAAAGTTACATTGGCCTGCATTTATTCTAGCTTGACAAATTTTTTCAACATTATTTCCTTTTTTGTTCTTAGTAAATCACTCGAAGAAAATATTTGCTGTACAGGAAAACGTTTTGGTGGTTGAAACATTTCTGTCATTTTACCTTTTCGCGTTGTTTCTTACGTGAAAACCTGCCGAACAACGCCTTTTTGTCAAGACAACCCACCGAACGTCGCCTTTTCGCCTTGTTTAAAACGCGAAACACAGCCAGATTTTGGCTCTTCGCCTTATTTTAAATGCAAAAACCCGACGACCATCCCCTTTTCGCCTACCAGAATGACATTTACAAAACAGAAATTAAAAGTACGGCATGTGGTGACAATATTCTTTCCTTTTTTTCCATAGAATAGATTCAAAATATGACGTTCAGCGGGTTGTGTTTTAAACGAGTAGGCGACGTTCAGTGGATTTCCGCGTTTATTTGAAAAGGCGACGGTTGTAGGCTACAGACTATTGAGTATTAGCCTATATGGAATATATGCTGCTGATGGTAGAAAGATGATTGTGGAATGTCACCTCAGTTTCTCCCATGTAGGCCTATTGTTTAAGACAAATCTTACCATGGAAGACTATGTAATGGGGGTATTAATGCAATGCCTATACCTTGATAGGATATATTCCTCGATGTCTTGTAGCTTTGTTGATTGTTGCGTGTCTAGATGATGCATCGACAAAGAAATGTTCGCGATGGTGTAATCTTTGCAAATTATGCGGTAGGTGGAATTTCGCGCCAAATTAACTAGGCCTACTGCGCGAACTACTGATAAAATTTCATAATTAGCACAAGGCAATAAATAAGTACAAAATCTATGACAAATGCACTTTATTGAACGTGACTTGCTTAAGGCACACATTAGCCTACGAGACCGTAATCCGGGAACTATGGATAGCCGCCAGATTTTGACATTTTGTCAAAAAGAGTGATGTCATCAATGTTGAGGTATGGTGCTGCTCATCTCTATTCTTCAGAATATTTTACAATATACAACATTTTACCATAAAAGTATTCGTAACCAAAACTAACCATTTTAACTAATATGCAGCTATACTGTATAAGGAGTTGTTGATATGTTTGGCATATGTAGTCTATGAATGTATAATCGAAATTGCACAAGAACCTTTTATAGTTGTGGGAAAGAATTGAATATGTTAGGCACTGTATAACAACAGTGGACAAACTGCTACCAAAATGTCCTCTGTAAAGATGCAATGAGGCCAATCTTTACCTTATGATGTCCATGTATCCTCTCACATTTCACAAATCCCAAAAATTGTCAGCATAATTTTCGTTACTTGCAATACTTTGCTAAAGAAATCCACAAAGAACATTGTTTATATCCATGGCTTGTAAACTCAAAACAGGTTGGCTTTTTGTACAAAAAAGATTATGAAGAGGCCCAAGGGGGCTTAAGGCACTCACCTGGCAAATTTGGCCAATTGTGTAACCCATTCAACTCCAATGACATATTTGGACTGGTCTAAGTCATTGATTTACAGGAGAATCTATTCTATTTACTTAGGTGTCTTGTGACAGTTGGCCTTTGACCTTGAAGCTTTGTCATAATGATCCCTAGGTAATACAACTTTTTCATAATCTTTTTTGTACAAAAAGCCAACCTGTTTTGAGTTTACAAGCCATTTGTATATAACATGTAGTCATGCCATATATCACTTGAAGCATCCACCAAAAGCTCCTTTAAGAACAGATTACAATTCTATTCACTTACTTTGTGAATTTGAAAGAAACCTGATCAATGGTTCATGAGGAAAATTTTGGAAGATGTACCATGTTTTAACCTCAACAGGTAGGCCTACTAGTCCCTTTTTATCTGCAAACATAATATCCATTCCTAGAAGCCAGCTTCTTGCCATATTTGGATGAAATCGGTTCAGTGGTTCTTGAGTTGTTTAAATGGAAAAGTTAAAATTCATGTTTATATTTACACCCCTTTAAACCCCATTTCATAAATTCTGCAAGCCTTATTTTCAAAACAAATCTACAAACTATCTGTATCAGGAAATGGGAGCGAAAAGAGAGATCAGTTTTAATTAAACTGACAGACATTTGCCCATGGCAATAATTATAGCTCATTTGGCCCCTTTTTGCCACGTGGGCTAATAATAATACATGTACCCATATAGAACATGTGTCTCTCAAGTCCCCGAGATAAAATGCCATATTTTGTGGTCTAATCCCAGTGGCAACATAAACTGGGTTTGATTTTAAAAAAAAATCATTTTCCTATTACCGTAGGTTTGTCAAATATGAAAACAAACAAACAAATTTATATGTGTACTGGTCAGTTTAATAAGTCTGAATTTAACACAGTGCACAATCACTTGGCTACAATGGCATGCACAAAAATGATGACAATTAACAAATTTTCCGTGACATAATTCAGTAGCCAAATACATGTATAAATACAAACTGTTTGAGAGAGCAACTGTGTTTATCTCAAACACCATTTGGTATATATCTTGTAGAATATATACATGAAGTATAAAGAGATGCATTTAGATATTTATGTTGACCGTTAATCTAATGTGCTATTCAAACTAAAACAGAAAATCTTCAATGTATTTTCCTCTTTCTCAGGTTGAAAAAATTGAAAGTTATCACAACCATATTTATTTTGCTGCTATAGTGTTAAATTATACAGGCGACTACTTGGGAATTTAACTTAAGACAAAAATCCAGGCAGATGAAATAGGCAGTATAGATATTTCAACTATGTACCATTGCTGAACGATATTGGCAACAACATTCAGAGCACATGTTTCCAGAAAGTATTAATACATGTTTATGTAATATCATAAGAAACATTAAAATTGATATAAAATCATTTTTATCATTTTCAATGACATAAACTGAATTTATTTGAAATCATGATCAGTTTTGTAACAGTAATACTTAAGATATAATGTTACAAATATAAATAATTCATTGTTATTAACTTTTGAAAAAGGTAAAATAATGATGAAAATCATTCAAACATGAATAAATTATGAAAATATCCATAAATAATGTAACAGTATTTCATTGTTTCTAAACAAAATCATACAATTTTCATCTAACCAGTGGCCAGCTTTTCTGGTACCCTCCCTCTTTTAAAAACATGGGAATAAATTAAATTTAAAAAAAAAATAAATACATGTACATAAATATCATCAAAGATTATACATATCAAATACTATTCAATTTCATAAGTACTGAAAATATTTTGTAATGTGTAAAAATATAAATACTTTTTTTATATGAAAACAAGTCAGTTGTAAAACCTCTAAGGATTGATGATCTTTCATTATTTCTTATAAGTTAGTAGTTACAGGGCCAATAATGGTTCAAAGGTCATTGTGTTACACTGGGTAAAACACATAGAAGATTGGAGCACAGGAGCTGGAAATGCCTGATCGTCAGACAAGCACTTCTATAAAAAAAAAAATAGGTGTTTGTCCAACGATCATGAGTTTCCAGTTCCTGTGGATGAAGTTAGTGAAATCTGCACAAAAAACACCTTCACTTCGAATGATTGTTTAAGCAAAAATTTTGGTATGTAAATTTTGGGGTTCTTTAATTATACATGCTATTATTATATATTACTGATACCCAGAGAGAAGAAAATGTATACTTACATGTATATATATTACGTTGCATTTTAATAGGGTTTTATTCCATCTTGACTAAAAAGAGTCAAATGATAGAACCACAATCTATGTTCAATTTACCAGGATTTGAAAGCTTTGACAAATTTTATTCACTCAGGCAAATTAATAATGCTTTGATATGAAACTTTAAATATACTAAAATAAATTTTATAGAACTTTAATAATTATCTTTGAATTTTGAATGGTGTTTTACACCAAACTCAACATTTTTTCAGTTATATGAACGGTGGCCAGTTTTTAATGGTGAAGGAGAGAACACTGTTACAATGAACCCAGAAAGGGACCACCAGCCTTCCGCAAGTAAAATGACAAATTTTCTCACAAAAATCAGCTTAGATTCCAGCGGGGCTCAAACCTGCACTGACCAGAAGCGAGACACTCCATGGTTTAAAACACGATGCTCTAACCACTCGGCTCCAATATCTTTGTAGTGAATTCATCTTATATCACCAGCATACACAGTACAGATATGTAGTTGTAATCAAGAGTATACTAAAATTATTATGGTTGCAATTCAGTTACAATCCAACATATGTTTCAGTACGAAATATAAAGTACCGAGCAGAATTTAGGCAAAACTTTAATTTCAGAATATTTGGAAAATACTGATTATAGTGAAATGAACTTTTTATGTATTATGTCGACAATGATGTACATCTTGTAATAATCATGTAATCCATTACCAAACTACATGTACGTTAACTTGTGACAAAATAGAAAAGAAGATTTATAATAGAAGTAAATTGACAGCTGATAGATATAGTTTCCTTACAGAGACAGCAAAATCCACAAAATTTAAACAGAGGTACTTTTCATACTACAATGTAATTCATAACACTTTAAAATATAACTACACAGGCAGAGATGAAGTATTTTGTCCTTTTCCATTCATCATATTCTTTCTTGCAGATTTTATGGGTACATATTTGTTTCTGGTTTTTCATGTTTAGATTCTTGGTTTAATATTTCACAAATATAAACTGTTTACAATACCAAATGGCAAATGTATAATTTCACTATAATCACTATCCAAAAAGTTCAGAAGGAATATTTCTGACAACAGCCCCAAAAGATTAAATCACAGATCATTGTGCATCAAATTTTGACAATGGAAATTTTCCTGATTCCTATCTTGATTAATTCAACTCCATACTTGCAGAAGAAAAAGACCTTGGCTAAAGAGGTACTACCAGTGTAACACTTCTTAAAATGTCATCTAAATCACTAAGGCAGCAGCAACTTTGAAATAATATGTGTGTCTGATTGAAGAAAAGTGTGCTGTGGGACCACATTAATTTCATTAACATTTCATTAACAATAAATTCTGTACACACCAATTCACAGTACTGATTTGTCCTGCTATATGTACACAGTACATAAATGGGTACATAACCATAATATGCTTCATGTGCAAAAACAGAAACTCTACATGTACATTGCTTTTATGAACTACCTGAGAACCTAAAATTTGACATGTTGTTCCTATGGCAACAAAGAATGATCACGCAAATACAACATTTTGAGCATCAAAACAAATGCATAGTAACAAAGTTGAATTCTATATTTTCACATCCAACTGCATGACATAAAAATCACCATCATTCAAAATATATGAACTGAAATTAAGAAGCAACATGTCAACAAGTACATTGTACGTGTATATGGAAAAAATATGTCAAAAAATAAAAAAAATTTAAAAACCTACAGAATGATTAAAAACCTTATTTTTCACAAACCTTTTAATATTTTGGCTGAATAGAAGAATTTATTTCATCAGTACTATTACATGTATATTACTATATTAATATTTTAGTAATTTGGAAAGTTGGTACAAAGTGCCAATTCATTAAGAAAACAAAAATGAGTAAACTGAAAAACTTGGATGTTCTTTCATGATTGGACATGTTTTAAATAATATATATAGTTTATTTATATGATATAAATCTTAAAAAATTAAAAGCCATGCTTTGATCATCCAAGTGACTACCTCTCTCATATAGTTAAGCACCAAGTTTAGGAAATTAAGTTAATAGAATTATCAAACTGGTATACTGCATTCCCAATATTGAACTTTATCACACTTTATCTTACAAGTGGATGATAACTAGGGATAAACCTTGTGCATTACACACAATAATTGTGGAGAATTTCTGCTATCAAATTTTAAACTAATCTCCTAAGGAAACACTTGCTTTGAATTTATGAGACATTAGGACTTTCATTATTTCTGTCCCATCAGAACTGTTATATATCTGATAAAAATTTTAATAAAGAGATTCTTAGATTTGTATCTTAAACATAGAATACTAGACCAAACAACCTAAACACTTATATTCTAAAACAATATGAGATTTAAGCAATTACAAAACATTCAGTTGTTCACATTTAAAATGCCTGAACCATTCACCTGGAAACTCTATGAAGATCACAAAGTGTTCAAAATTCTTTATGTTCACAATATTGAGATATTCAACTACATGCACTAATAATACATATTTCAGAAGAGTTTGTAAGAGTAATAATAAATTTCAATCACTAAGGGGCAGCAACTCGAATCAGAGGTCAAATACTACTTTTGATGAGAATAAAATATTTGTAGATGGTTTGTATTTCTATCCCCATCTATTTTATTTTTTCGAAATACTGACCAAGCATGGAAAGAAAATACTATTACAAGTCAATAACCCTTATTAATGGTTGATCTGGTGATTTTAGCCTTGTTGACTACCTGGTATTCTGAATGTGTCATTCAAATCACTTTTTGCTCTCTATATTTTCTCTTATTCTACCAAAAATTTTAAGATGATGGTTAAAGTACAAAGAAATCATCAACTGTTACATCATTCACTGTTACTTGTTATCCAATCTTGCTGATCATTTATACCTTTACAGTTTTCTACAATGCCCATTTTCATGATTATGACCAAAATAGCAAAAATTTGCAAAAAACAAAAACAAAACTCATACTACAAAGTTTCAAACATCACAAGTTCTGCAGTGTTATATTACAATTAAATATACATCTTAATGTACGTTTTAGAAAAAAAGACAGAGGAGTTGCCTGTTCTTACTCATGAAATATCTAAGAAATTCAAATGTACATGTAGTTACACGAATATCTGTAAGTCTGTTGTTCATTTATAATTCAGATACTTATAGTCTGTGTGTGGATCTTTATCGATCAGAAAAATGAAAAGCACAAGTTTCAGGACATAACCATTTCCTCTGCATATATGTAAACATGGTGTTCTTTTGAAATCTCTGAACTATTTCTCATTGACGTTTTTGAAATAGTAGTGGTGACGGCCTGCCTTAAAACAAAAATTAGGTGTAGAGAAGTGAAAGAGTGTTTAATATGTGAACCATACTGGTAAAGCTGAATAATAGTAATGACTTGACTGTGAAATCATAAATAAAATTCCTGCCAAAAACTTTAAAAAAATCTATGAACACATTTATGATGTAGATAAATTTACAAAGATTTGACCCTTAGTACAAATGATATATGATATATATTAATTACGGGGAAATATTTTGCATGCAACTAGCGAGTATGGATTGCTAAAACCGGATTTGGCTATAACATGTTTCTGCCAATCTATGAAAAGTGACAATACATATAAATCTAAATACAGTTGTGTGATGGTGATTATACTTCCCCTCCCTCCCAACATGCTGATATCAAAATTCTGCTGGTAAAACAAATGGTTTCACTAAATACAGTTTTTCAGTTTCATTCTTAAATATTGGATGTTTTCTATAATGTTCAATCAAGTCATCTAAAGAGGAAAATTTTTGTTGTCCAATCTGATACACGCCATTTTCAACTTGCACTCGGAAGTGTTTATTCCTCTCTGCAGCCTTTAGCACTACTGTGAAATTGCCACTCTACAAAAGAACAAAATCATCTAAGTTCAATTTATAAATGAATATGTTCATTTACAACATTAGTTTGAACTGTACATTGTACAAAATAAATACAGAGCTCAGAACTCCTGATACACATGTTATGATATGCATATCATAGGCAAAAGTCATACAAATACCAAGTGTAACATGTATATATATATATATATATATATATATATATATATATATATATATATATATATATATATACACACATGTATTTGTATATATACACACACACACACATGTGCATTGTATGTATATATTATTACATTGTATATATGACAGCAATTCAATTATCATTATACATATATGTACATATGTAAATGCAAAACAATTTATATATAAATATATATACATGTATATAGATCAGCCTATAGATCATTTAATTTGCATCACTTGCTTCCTGATGTCAAATTGTGGTGGCCAGTTGGAGAGAGCCCTGTTACAATGTATTCAACAGAGAGACCAGAAACCTTCTGCAAGTTAACTGAAATACTTTCTCAAAAAATCAGCTATGTTCCAATTGGCCTCGACCATGTACAAGCATGTGGCTCTATGGCATTTCAATGGCAAATGAGTGCCAAGTAACAATCACGGATGTGATTCCATAATGGTGAAAAAGGAGCAAAATGGCTCATCTGTAAGGTTTTAATGGAGAAAATAAAAAAATTTACATTGCAGCAAAATTTCAATAAATGAGGAATTCCTTCAATTCTCGAGGGTAACAAGAATAGTTTTTATTTCATGTAAGTATCTTTTCATGGTTATAGATTAATATTATGTATGTTACAGGGGTGAAATACTTACAGCAGATTCACTGTCTCGAATTATAAAATCTCCATCATCTGCATATTTCTTGAGTATGTCTTCACATTCTGGTCGAGTAATTTTACCATAATACCAGTCCTTGTCTGCCATTGGTCCTGAAACACGAAACTGTTTTCTATTGGTCAGTCCTACCACACTCAAGTTTGACGTATTTGATAAACTACTTGTGGACTGAGATTGTGGCGTACATGAACTTGCGTTTGTTGCAGTTTCACATTCATTGTCTTCAACAGTCTGTACATAGTTCCTAGGAATAAGTCCTACTTCACCGTGTCCATTCAGAGCTTTCCACCAGTCGGGATGTTCTGGAGGTTTACCAAGAATTACTAATTTTTCATCTTTTTCAAAAGTAAGTTCTTCAGGATTATCACCACGAAAAGGATACAATGCTGTTACTGTTTCGTGATGATTTTCAGTTAAACTTTGATCATTGTTTATATCATCTTCCAGCATAGCCGCTGTTGAATACATTGTGGTGTCATTTTCATTTTGCTCAATGTCAACATAATTTGAAGGAAACCAACCTGTGCTTACATTGTCAGATTTCCTACCTTTCCACCAACCATCAATTGATTTTTCCAGCACCATCACTCTCTCTCCCTTTGCAAGTGTAATCTCATCTGGTCGTTTTGGAGAGTAATTAAACTTTGCTATGGCAGGCTGGGGATCAACAATTTGTATATCACTACTAATACTGTTTTGATCACTTCCTGTGTCCCCATTTCTACTCACCATGGGACTATTGCCACTGATTTTTGTATCACTCTTACCCTTTCTTGCAAGATTCTTTTTTAGACTGTTAAATAACTTGGAAGCCTTTGAATTAGATCGCTTGACATAATTAGATGGCACATAACCGGCTTTATTGCGACTGTTCTGAACTTTCCACCACTCCCTTGAATCATCTAAAAGCACAAGTTTTTCATGTTTCTTGATGTCTAGTTCCTGTGGATTTTCTGCTTTGTAATCATACTTAGCAACTACCACAACTTGTTCTTCGGCCATTTTGACCTGTGGTCACAAAAGTGACCCAAAAACCTGAAAAAAAAGCTAAAATTAATATTGAAACTTGTAATAGAAAGGTTTACATGTATGTATACATGTATATGATAATGTTCATATAAGTACAATGTATGTTTATTGTTTTTTTCTTGTTAATTGTAGACATAATATTAAGTAGTATTAATGTACATATCTATACAATAAATATTAAGTATGATAAATGTATATCTAGTATATATTGTACACTTAGACATAACATCTGAATGAAAGTGAAAATTTTGTAAAAGAACAATAAAACAAAAATCTAAATTTTATGAACTCATGCAAGTCATACATCCTTGGCAAATGTATATACAACTATACATGTACATGTATCTAAATGCTTTATTTTTTATGACTCTAGAAAGAGGGGATGTATCTATATTACATGTAGTTAATTTATCACTTTTTTTTTCTCACTCAGCTACACGCATTGCTGTGGAAAATAAATCAAGTTCATGATATTGATAAATATGGTGTTGAAATTTTGAAAACTGGAATGCAAGTACAGTCTGACCTGCCTTGAGAAACCACCATTTCTGCCAATGAAATGTGGTCTCTTGAAAGAGGTTTTATTTACAGACATATCAAACTGAGTGGTTCTCAGAATGTGGTCTTATAAGCCACATGGTTGTTCATGACAGTCACAGTGGTCTCTCAAAGTTCTACTGTAACTATATAAATTACTTATTAAACTCTTGGTATTTCGTGACAAGACTGTCAAGTGTTTGTTAAGAGTTGAAATAACAGTATATGTAACTCTTTGTACTGAAAACTGGTGGCAAAGCCCTGAACTCCCCATCAATGTGCGAGTTTGTGACATTATATCAAATTCTCTTTTATCAAATCAACACATGTACATTGTACAATTATGTACATTTGGAGCAGATACATGTACAATGTAGGATGTCTACATTGGCAGTAATATACATGTATACATTGTAATGCTTTTTTGTATTGCAGACTTGCAGAACAAACACTATACTTTATACAGATAATAAGGTTTGTGATGACACATATGGTACAAAATACCTTGCTTTTCTTCCCTAATCAAAAATTAAGACTGTACACATGTACAAATGTATATGTTCTAATACTAAATGAATACATCAATATATATGGTACATTTACCTACATGTAACACATTTTTGTAAACCAGCACACATACATTGTACATGTATATATGGCAGTCAATGTAACACGTTTTAACATCAGAATTTTCAGATGATAGTACACACACTATATACAAATTTTTTTAAAACAACAAAATTATCAGACAATAATCAGTTATTATTAATGTTCATTTGTATATAAACACAAAACATATCTACAGATAAGAAGGTATTCCATATGTTAATATATAAAGAACTTGACTACATGTGCACACTTCCTACATGTACCGGTATATTACATGAACTGTTTTGGCACATTTATAAGCCGACATTACTGCAAAAATATATGATCTTCTATCAGATAAAAACCTCAATGTAAATTCCAAGAGCTGTACTGAACTTTTATTAGAATTGATACTATTTCCGTGATTACCTATCCATGTATACACACAGTAAATATAGCGAATTTAGCAGATATCCAAACATTCAGGCAGTGTGTGTTATATGACCTAAATCTACTATCTTTATCACAGCAGTAGTACCATCTAAGAAACATTAAGATAAAATACTTTGATGTTTTTGAGGCTAGTTTTCAACATCGATGATCCTCTTTGATAAAAAAAATACCAGTGAGTATAAAAAGAAAAATAGTTTAAACATGCTTGAATCTTTTGAAACACTGATTTATTTCAAGGGATACAAATGTATGTTCATAATTAATAAGATTTCAAATACATGTATCTCACAACAAATTACATGTAGGAATATTTCAATTATTTCAATAATCATTGAACATACATGTAATGTATACATGTACATGTATATTGCAGTGTTATCAAAAATCCCTACCTCACTGCACTTCATGACAAGTACTTCCTGTACATCATAAAAATAAACATGCAGTGCATTGTAATTAGTGTACATATATACTGAACTTTGTAATCAGTAATTACTGATAATTGCATGTGTATGTACATTTTTGTACAAGTAAACATCTTATATGAGGATTCAAGTTAGTCAAAATCAAAATGCATGTACTTGTGCACGGACAACTCCACAAGGCCATTATCTGCACACAAATATTGGCCAGTGCATTTACACAAGTCATACAATGTACATTGTATATTTAACAAAAAGTTTCCCCTTCCTGGGAAAATTCATGTAGATTTACATATTGTACACACTCAATTTATAGACATTTCATGTAGTCTACATGTACATATAATGTAGTTTGTCTACTGTATCTAACCATGATGCAAATTGCACAAAAACACACTGGTCAATACTTACAAAACACGTACTATTACATGTATGTTAGTTTAGCAGTGAATGTTCGCCTGAAAGATATGAGGCTGAGGGTTTAATTCCTAGTTAAAGTCATAAATGTACATTAAACTACTTTTAAAATGATACTTTCCGACTGTTTTGTTTCTGTTTTTACATGTATACATGTTGTTGGATTTTGTTTGTTGCCAAGCACTCATACTGGGGCACAGGAAGTTAAAGTTGCAGGTTTTCCCATCAGAATAAAAATGAGATTCAGCATTATTTAGGAAATGCACATCAAACAATCCTTAAATGTACCATCAGTCCCTTGCATAGGTCAAAATGCATGACACTTTTCATCTAGCTTGCGACATCTCCGACCATATACAAATGAATATAAAAGTGAAAAAGTCTAGGCATGATGTTAAACAATGGTCAAACAAACAGACACAGGAGAAGATGCTGAAAATGTGGTGTCTCATGAGGTCTCTTAAGAGGTTTTATTTACAGAGTTACCTACATGTAATCAAGTTATTTTCAAAATGTGGCATCAAAAGACAGGTGGTCTCCCTACATAGAGATTTCTCAAGGACAGGTTCCAGTGTACATTGTTTATTGCACTAAGACAAAACTTCAAATTGATAATAATGAAGCTTTTAACTACAGCTCAGCATGGACAAAGATTAACTCTGGAAGTCATTTATCCTGTCTGGTACATTTGCACATTATCAGCACTGTTTTGATTTTGATGTTTATGAAATTTCCCATTAGTGTTTGAATTGTTTTTATTTCACAACATGAACAGCTATCAATAAGAGAATACTGGAAGTGTTTATGATACATGTACATGTAACTGATTTTCATGTGTTTACCTCAGCATTTATGTTCCGTTCATGTCTGAAGCTGATGTTTAACACACATGCATATATTTTGTACACTCTATATATTATATGTATACATAAAATGTATGTAATATTTCATATATATCTGATAATTACGTGGTATTAAATGAGTAAAAAAAAACATGTTGTGTGTTGATGTCGAAAGTGTACATACTTCATATTAATTTATATACTGTACATTGTACACTATATACATATATTTTCTCAATTTAGATGTTTATAATTAGTTATCAGTGCCCAGGAGATAAAACCTTAGAAACATGGCGTAATTTGATCTATATAGAAAGAGGTTGAGTAGATATGTTGCCACAAAATTATCATGGCATTCCTAGCTGTTAACTCTTGTACAAACACTAGCATCTCAACATTTACCACACAATGCAGTTATACAGTTTTATTTATGTATAATCAGTGTTAATCAGCATCTAGTTGTATACATGTTAATACTTACATTGATACATGTAGATATAATACAGTGGATGCAGCTGTATTGTTACATATTTTCCCACAATAAAATGTAATATACCCAAAGGAATCAAGAGCTTAAACACGAGTCAATATTCAAGATTTACTAGTCTACTGTAAATGTATCTAAGACTGAAATTCAAAACTGCATAAAATGTACATATACATGTAGTGATGTACAGTGCATGACCAGGTTTTTTTTTACTGCCAATTTTGGGAAAATGCCACTGACTGGCAATGCAATAGGAAATTTTCAGTTGAATTTATGTCAAATTGGGAAAAATAACTTGGAGATATGTACTGATGTAGAATGTAAAAGTAATTTAATCTGTTGTTAAATGCATTTCCCCTGCAATAATTTATTTTCCATTACACTCTGTACACCAAAACAGGAATTTATTTATCAAATTAGGAAAAAATAAATGCAATTTGCATTGGGAATGGGGCAGAATATCAGGCCCATGGAACGATAAAATACAAATAGAAAAATAGAGGGTTGCGAAGGCAGACCATATGGCTCACCTGTTTTATGCTTGCTATAATTTGGATCAACATTAGGCCACAGCAACCAGCATCCCCCTGGATTGGTGAGTAATCGCTCTAGAAAATGTGCATATGAAGTTTCATAGGTGTAGCTGCAGTACTTTGCCCGCAATGGACTTAAACAAAAAGCTTATAGTAGGCCACAGCAACCAGCATCCCCTGCATTGTTGAGTAATGACTATAGACAATATGCATGTGAAGTTTCATGGCTGTAGCTGCAGTACTTTGCACACAATGAACTTGAACAAAAAGCTTAACGCAGTACTTTGTCCACATTGGACTTAGGCAAAAAGCTAAATGCAGTATACGTACTAACTACCATTCATATAGTAAATGACGAAGTCCAGGCATGCTAAAAATGTGGGTCAAAATTTGGCCACAGCAACCAGCATTCCCCTGCATTGTTAAGTAATGACCCTAGACAATGTGCATGTGAAGTTTCATGGCTGTAGTTGCAGTACTTTGCCCACAATGGACTGAAACAAAAAGCTTAACACTGAAAAAGAACAACACCAACAATGCGCCGAAGCAGTGACAACAATAGCTCTTCTGTTCTTTGAACAGGCGAGCTAAAAAGGTCTGATGATTATTTATCATCATATATCATTTACATGCAAATGTACCATCAAAATTTATCAATGATTATAATACAGTAAAACCTGCTTTAGATGCCACCTATGTTTAAAGACAACCTGGTCACAAAGACCATTTATTATTATTATTATTATTATTATTATTAAAAATAATATTGTTATTTTCTAAGGGTTTAATATACCAACATTTAATTGATAATTTTTGTGTACAATACTATCTTACTAAACCAATTGAGTTAAAATACAGAAAATATCTAACAAAATTTAGAATTTCTTCTCATTCATTAAATATTGAAAAAAGGAAGACACTGTGGTGTAAGTAGAACTGATCGTCTCTGTACTAAATGTAACCTAATAAGCATCGAAGATGAATTTCACTTTATACTTGAATGTCCTTACTATAGGGAACTAAGAACAAAATACATAAAAAGTTATTATTATAATCGTTCAATTACTTAGTGTGCAAAATGTAAAAGAATTGGCAAACTTAGGCAAATATCTGTATTTAGCATGTATTAAGAAAGATTTATGAATATTTATTTATTTACTGATTTATGTATTTGTATTTACTCTCCTTGTGTGACATATGTATATATTCTGTTGTATTATATTTCTGATGAGTCGTATGACTCAAAGGCAATAAAGAACTGAACTGAACTGAACTGAACTGTTGTACATGTACCCAACCGTACCATTTGTGTACGAATCAACATCTATATAAAGACCACCTCCTTATAAAAACTGGTATTGTTGTGTCCCAAATTAAAGGAGGTTGTTATATACATGTACAAGTTTCACTGTAAATGTAATTTGGAACTCCTTAATTATATAATTTCAATGCAAAATTTGAAAACTAACAAAAATGATGAATATAATTCTTAAAATAAAAGAATAAACTAAATAGTAAAAAATTTATAAAATTCTATTTTTATGCTGGAACTGGAGTTAATACATGTACATGTGTCATATTATCCAAGAGAAACATTAATCATGAAGAGGAAAACAATCAACATACATTGGCAATAACATCTTAAACTAATAAAAGTAAATTTGTCAAATGCCTGACATGGCAATAAATAACAGTAGATCGGTAGATGTAGGCAGAATTCCAATAACATGTCATATGCTTGCCATTTGTTAAAAATTTTTTAAAACGTGATATGTTGTCACCTTCTCCCAACTCAATAAAGGTAGATGGCAATTCTCAAAATACCCAGAAAAAACCCTGATTATCTACAATTAATGGTTACGGTACGATAATCTATTAAGTATCATCTTCACAAAACCATTAAAATTCAAGAGTACCGGTGCCTTATGTATTACGATATTTTGACCGTAACCCCCATGATGGAATGACTAGGGTTGTAAAATATTGCAGCTGCGAAAAAATGACCCCCAATAAAACTTTATGAAAATGTTTATTGATATGTAACTTCATTTAGAATCAATATTTCATGGCTGTCCAACCTTAATTATTTCTGAATATGTCAATACTTAGGGGGGTGGGTGAGGTCAAAATATGGCAACTGTGATAAAATGAACCCCTATGAAAATTTTTCGAAAATTTTCTGAATATGTCAATACTAGGTGGGGACAGTAAAAATATTGTGGCTGCGATAAACTGCCCCCCCCCCCCCCCCCCCCCCCACGGCCATTGAGCAATGAGGGTTCTTTAACATGCCGACACCTACTGTGACATGGGACCTAGGTTTTTACTGTCACATCTGAAGGACAGGAAACCAACCTGCCACTAGTTGGACTCCAAGTTGAGTTGAGTGCACTACTGACTGAGCCAGGTTGGCTCTCTGATCACTGGTTCATGAGATGAAGATTTCTTAAGATGTACTAAGTTTTGGTCCTTTTTGGCCCTTTTAGAGCCCCTATGGGTCCTAGCCACTTTCATTAGCAAACTTCATGTAGCTTCACATGGGGATATTATATGCTAAGTTTAGTTAAAATTGGTCCACTGGAAAATAAGATAACACAGCCCAAAACGTGAAAAAATCCACTTACATGTACATGTAAAAGGGGAAATAACTCCAATAAGGCTCAACCTGACAATTCTAACTCTACTGACTTTTTTGTAGATCTTTGCATGCTGAACATTTTTGTTTCTTTCAATTTCTCTCTATCTATTATACATTTCAAGATAATAGGAGATAAGTGTCCAAAACATGAAAGAAAATCCACTGAAAAGGGAAATAACTCTCATAAGGGTTGACCCAATATTTTCCACACTGTTGACTTTGTGGCTGAACATTTCTGCTTCTTTCACATTCTCTTTATCTACCATACATTGTAAGATAATGTAAAAACATGCCCAAAACTTGAATAATCCACAAAAAAGGGGAAATAACTCACATATGGATCAACCAGACAACTTCCACTGTAAAAGATTGGTAGATTTTTGCAAGCCGGTCATTTTAAGGTTACAGGTTTTTTTTCTAGCTTTAATAAATTTTGGAGATACATGTATTAAATCAAAAATATCTATTGACTCTCATTCATTCTAAATTTAGCCATGTTTGTCCTGGCCACTTTTTATACGCAAAATTTTTGTGGCTTTACATGGTTATACTTCCTGTCAAGGTTGGTTCAAATTGGCCCAATGGTTCTGGAGAAGTAGTAAAAAATGTCCTATTTTTAAAAAATATATATTTTTTCCATTTACTTAGGTGCCTGTAACCTTGACCCCATGATCTTGAAATCTTGACAAAATGATCCTTAGATACAAATGTAATTCCTAACAATTTTCTCATATATCTTTGTGTACAAACGTTGATCTGTTTGGAGTTATTAAACAATTTGTAACACAATTGTACCTTGCGTCACTGAAGCGCCCCCTAGTGGCTAATTTATAGACAGATTTCATTTTCATTTGTAAACTTTAAAGATACATGTACATGCATTGACTTTACAATCATGCATACCAAATTTGAAAGACATCTGATCATTGGTTCATGAGAAAAAGATTTTTAAAGATGTACCAAATTTTGGTACTTTTTGGCTCCCCTATGGGCCGTAGTCCCTTTTCAGGGTTCACACTACCATGTGCCATTTTTGCAAAATGTTTAAAATATTATAAATTGGCTCAAAAATAAAGTTTCTGGCTAAATTTTTTGCTCAAATAAATCATTGGAAACTGTGTGACAATCCTGGGAAAATCAGTCCTGAGGCAATACATGTATATTAGTAAAATACAGGTGAAAACTAATGTCTCCCTGCCATTTACAAGTGCATGTAAATTGAGGACAATTTAACCAATTTGATAAGTACAAGTATCAGCATTTGATTGTAAGCTCCATCAGACGAAAGGTTTACCTAGCCAGTGTGTGGCACAAGCACAAGTTGACACAAGTATGCAAATTAACTAGGTGAAATAAACAAAATCAAATAGTGGAAGCCATACACATTGATTGTTGTCATGCTTAAAATGTGTAAATTTATAAACACTGGTTGTGTTAATTATGATTGAGGTAGAACAAGTGACACCTTGAGCATACCCAAATACAAATATTCACAGTACAGGTAGTTATATAATAATAAAGCACTGATGAAGATATATAATTACAGTTTTAAACTGTTATTTACATGTATAGCCTTGGATACTTGTTGTTTATTCATTTTGCTCAATGCAATTTTATATGGCTAAAAAATATTCATTTTGCTGATTTTTTGGCTCATAAATTTGAAATCTTGGTGTATACCCTGCCTTTTCATTCACAAGTTTTATTCGGCTTCACATGGGGATGCTATAGTATATGCCAAGTTTGGTTAAAATTGGACCACTGGTTTTTGAGAAGTAAAATATTATGTAAATATTAACGAAGCACACCAACAGACAAAAGATGATCGCAATAGATTACCATGAGCCTTTAATTGAATATCCAACATAGTTGACAGGCAAGTGTTTATTTATGCCGATATGCTTCACTGCTTTTCACCATTTGGCTACCTTGGAAATAATGTATTTGCTAACGTTAAGCGTGTGCAATGTTACAGACCACAACTGAAAATAATGAAATACAGTTCACCCCAGATATATGTACCACCACCTTTTGTTTTCCTCAATTTTGGTCACATTGCTTGTGTCATGGCAGAACATTGTGGCAATTGTAAAATATTAGTCGTGGCGAGAGAGACATCTATAGTGGCAAACATCGTGGCGAAATATACTCCCCAGGCTGAATAAACATGTTACATCAACTGTGTCAATTCACTATGTACCATGGTGATGTCATGGCATGTTGTGAAGAAAGTTTACCTGCATTAACGATATTGGCACTATCAGTATCAGCCAGTCGAATGTACAATTTAGAAGAAATTAATATACAATATCTTGAGAGAAGGAATTTTATTCTGCATATTTTAATTTATTTGTTTGTTTTTTTTGTTATTTAACGTCCCACTCAAGAATCTCACTCATCTGGAGATGTCACCAAATGCATTTTGGCTTATGCTTACCACGTATGGTCATTGAGCAGTGAGAGTTCTTCAACGTGCCGACACCTACTGTAACATGGGACCTAGGTTTTTACTCTCTCATCCGAAGGACAGGAAAACAACCTGTTGCCAGTTGGACTCAAACTCACAACCTCACTATCAAGAGTTAAGTGTTTAACAGATTCTCACATATTTTCTTACACTCTTATTTAGCTTAACTTCCTTTTTAAAATCTAGATTTAATCACTGGCTAATTTTGATAAACTTGTATAATTTGAAAATACTTCTGTTACATTTTTTCACATTTTTTAACTCTATTTCCACTTTAAAATGAAAGATGGAGAAATTACGTTAATCTATACCTTTTAATTTGATAACACTCTATTTTATGCCGAGAACAAAGATGTACAATACTACTTTCGATAGGGAATCAAATCTGTTCGTTGAAAACTTTCTGGTAGTAGAAATTCAAATAATGAAATACATGTACAAATGTAAATAAATTGGTAACTTCATTATTACTTTTTCATTGATTAATATATGTAAAATATTAGTGGTATCCAAGTAAGGGACAAATGAGTGAAGATTTCTTTATCATTTGAATTTCTACTTTGAAAAAAGAAATATGTACAAATTGTACAATTTAACAAAGAAAACATGTAAAATCAATTCTTACATTTTTTGTTTGGACATTATTTAGCTGAACTTCATTTTTAAACTGATCTAGATTCAATCACTGTCTGATTTTAATGAACTTAAATAGTTAGAATAGACCTCCTTATTAGTTGGTAAAAATTAACATTGTGAAGAAAACTATCAAGTTAAGAATCTATTTTATGCAAGTAGCCTATTTTGGGTTGTTGTTTTTTTTATATATATATAATTCTATTTCCATTTTAATATCAAGCATGTAGAAATTAGAATTTTAAACCTCAATATACATATTACATTTATTTACTTTTTTATTCGATGATAAGATATTTTATACTGGGTAAAAACATTTTCATAAGTTCTTATATCTACAGGGCTCTACAACACTAAAAAATTCACTCTTCATTTGGCCAGTGAACCAGAAATTTTACTAGCCAGCCAAGAACTTTTACTCGCCAATATATATATATATATATATATATATATGTGTGTGTGTGTGTGTGTTCAAGTGTTCTTAAAAACATACAAGGGATGAAAATATAGAAATGAAATAAAATATTAATTTTCTAAGTTTATGTAACATTTTATTGTTTCAATCTATTTAAAACAAGGTTATTAACTGCATGTTGACCTTTTGTGCATTTTTTTATCAACCCAGGAGTGTTTATATGCCTATATTTTTCATATTTGTTGCTCTAAATTCTAATATTGAGGCAACCTTAAACTTTGTTTTTAAATCTTTAGTGCCAGTTTCTTTTCAACAGAATTTACAAAACAGAGACTGCCCACAAGAATTGTAAATTTTGTCTGTAAGTTAAAATCTAAAGTCAAACACCCGTGACCTTATCGTCAGACAAACACCTATACAGTTCTTTAATTTGTAGGTGTTTGTCCGACAATAAGGTGTTTGATTCTCGATTTTAATTTACAGATAAAATTTCCGGTTCCGACTGTGGTTAATCCCTTAAGGGATTCTGTCGCGACCGTTTTATTGTGTTGCCCCATGATAAATCGGCCACGATAGAATCCCCAAAGGAATTAGGCTGTGGTCTGCTTGTCCTCCTCGTCGAACACTAGGCCGAAGTTTCTGCCCCAATTTTACCACTTAAAAATCGCTTAGATTAAAATCGAAATCGGGGCAGAAAGTTCGGCCTAGTTGAACACTAGCCATAACTCTGTTCCAGTATTCCTTTAACCAAGATCGTTTAAACTTAGTAGTGTCTAATGATGCTTCTGTTGAAATCGACCGAGAAAAAAAAATGTCATCGTGTGTTGTTAGGAAAATTTCAAGTCGAAAACATGAGAGCAATACAACGTGTTTTTATACAGTAATCCACGCACGTTAGATGCTCTAGTTTATCGAAACTGAATAACCAAATTGGCTGTTGTAAAGCGCATAACAGACCATGATTTCGATAATGTACTTTCACAGTGAAAACGGACAAACTTTTGATTTCCGGTTCGGGGAAAAAACTGGTCGCAATGTGGCGACTGAATGAGGTTAAATACTCGCCAAAATCTAAAAAATGGTCGCATTTGCGACTGATTTGGTCGCATTGTAGAGCGCTGATCTACATGTAAGATTCAGTCAAGCTGATAGTGTAAATTTCAAGAGGGTATGGAATTAAGGGCAGAACCATACTAGTGACAGACTCGCAATGATTACTACACTGTCGATTCATTGGTTGGCATTTTGAGATACATGTGCATAATTCATGTGCATCTCAGTTGGTTGAAACATTATGCCAATGTAAAAAACACACTTTACCTGAAAAAGATCATACACATTTAAAAACCATCACATTTCCATACTGTCAATGTTAAGTAATTCCAAAGAAATTAATATGCATGCACAAAATAATCAAATGTGATGAGGCAAAATCTTGAGTATTATTTAATTTGGTTATAACGTATGTACTATTAAACTCCATCTACAGACATTTTATTTCCAGGTGATAAATGTTAATCACCCATGTGGACTCCCTGCTCAGTAGTTCAATGTTAATTGTAATCACCACGACACATAATCTTGTGTCATGGCAGAATAATAAGATGTAATCATTGACACTATATGTAGTGACAGAAACTGGAGACTTTTATACGCCACAACACAAGTAGTGAAGTACACACACTGTAAATCTTGCCATGACCATGACATATAGTGACAAATGACAAAAACAAGATGCCCATACTGTACATACTGTACATACTCTGCAAACAGAAAATTTAGATCTGTTTCTAACATTGACCCCAAAACATTACTAATGTTAACTTTCACCGTTGTTATGTTAAAAATAACTCTTTGATAGGCCAGTAATTCAAAGGCTTTAGGTTTATATACAGGGGTCGAAATTAGCGGTGGTCCGTAAGCCCGAGGCCAGTGTTTTTGTGGTCCGGCCAGTAAAATCCGTACAAGCGGCGGCCCGGTTGGCTTGTCAAATTTTGGAAAACACTGCTAAGTTAAACCAGCGATATATAAAGCCTAATCGCTGGTTAAACCGTTTTCGGTTTCGATTTGTTTTGAAACTCAGTCGGAACCCCTCTTCTATTTTGCACATAAATGATTTAAACCATCATTGTACGGCATTGTATATAACCCCTCTAGAAGATAACTCGAGATCGGCGGTGCGTTTTAACAATCAGTGTAAAGACTTTACATTTTCAAAGCTTTTAATTGACATTGAATTGCAAGCCGGTCGACATGTGGAAGTTTCTTGAGGGTATAAAACCTCAGGAAAAAAAGCAAAAGTTCACGGACACTGAAAGAAAAGACAGAGGACATGTCTACGAAAAAGAGAAAAGAAAAAGAGAGAATTCACGGAAACATGGAAGGTAGGCCGTAAATGGCTGAATTTCAGTGATGACAAAATGACTTGTACATGGTGCATTGATTATGCAAACAGTGCCAAATTACGAGAATGAAGGGCAGAAGTCAGTTTCATATCTGGTTGCACAAATCTGAAATTAGATTCTGTGACTTTACATGAAAAAAGTTAATTTCACAGGAAATCAGCTGCAGCATTCGAAGCAAAACAAAATGACCCAGGGTCCTGTCTGATTTGTTGTCTGTCATATTTTACACTGACGAAATACCAACTTTTGACCCAACAAAAGCCATTAACTTGTGGAATACTGAGGGGATCAGACCAAGGAGGCCAAATACTCAACCGTATGGAACCCGAGAGGTGGGGGAGGAGGAGGAATTTATGGATGTGTGGACTGAATTAGATTCAGATTGTCACTGATTTTTTCTTTGTTATCCAGATTGTCACTGACTTTTTTTCTTTGTTATTATTACTTGAATATACTCTGAAGAAGTTGCTACCATTAAAAATGTTATTATTTTTATTTATCTTATGTCTTTTTATATGTGGGCCAGTGAAATTTTGGTTGGGCCAGTAGAAATTAAATCCTACTGGCCCGACTGGCTGCCAGGTTTGAAAAGTTAATTTCGACCCCTGATATATATATCCCATCTATTCATAATCATTTCTTGACGAGTGATAATTGCTGTGTATACATATGACATGTCAATTTTTTCCAACTTTCAAGATTTGAAAATTGTGACACTCGTAAGCTGGTCCCCGTCTGACTACTACACTTTGTTCATACAACTGGATACCAGTTAAAGACACATGATATTTGGGACTTCGGGTTATCTCCCTTTGAAGTTGTAGTATGAATTAAATAAGTGACTGTCAGCCAACAATTTCTTCGCACCTGTTTTCCTCCTGTTCTGCAAGCTACAAAATAACAGAAATTGTGGAAACCCATTTACAGGTTATGCTTTAAGGAGTGACTGTAATCTATAGGTTACCATAGCAATAATGAAGACTTAAAAATGATTTTCACCGAGAACAAAAAGGAGGTTACATGATTTGTTTTTGTCATAGCATTCATGTAACCTGAATGATCAATATTTTGTTATTTTGTGGTCTGTTCTGGTGATGTGGTCAAGGGATTTAACATATAAATGACCCATTTGTATCAAAGAATTGTCGGTGGATGGTGGTATACAGGTTTTGGGAGGAAATCTGTTCTTTGAGAAATAGAGACATTGTGCAGGTTAAGTGTTATCGGGGGAGGGGGAGAGAGAGAGGGGGTGCATCAGGGTGAACTGTACTTCATGTAATATTGGTCCCTGTCTGCCTATTACACTTTGTTTATACATCTGGATACCAGTTAATGACACATGATGTTTGGGACTTCAGGTTATCTCCCTTTGCGGTCGTAGTATGACGTACACAAGCAAGTGTCGGTTAATAGTTTTAATTCACTCACACCTGTTTTTCTCCCTGCAAGCTACAAAATAACAGAAATTGTGGAAACCCATTTACAGGTTATGCTTTAAGGAGTGACTGTAATCTGTAGGTTACCATAACAATAATGAAGACTTAAAAATGATTTTCACCGAGAACAAAAAGGAGGTTACATGATTTGTTTTTGTCATAGCATTCATGTAACCTGAATGATCAATATTTTGTTATTTTGTGGTCTGTTCTGGTGATGTGGTCAAGGGATTTAACATATAATTTATAAATGACCCATTTGCAGATGGTGGTATACAGCTTTTAGGAGGAAATCTGTTCTTCAAGAAATAGTGGTGTTGTGCGGGTTATCCATTATCAGAGGGGGCAATGCATTGGGGCGAACTGTACTTTATGTAACATTGAAAAAAAAAATATAGACCTATTGTCATTTGTGACATCAACAAGTTAATTACGTGGCAACTGCCAGTGAATGATGCGATGGCAGTCAGAAAATCATGTGGTAACTGCAACATTAAATCTAAAATGCGCATGGCACTTAGTGACTTAAAGACTCCCACAGTCATAGACTTAAAATGTGATTCTTTTGTGAATGATTCAACATGATTTAGAATATGTGGTTTGTATACGAATTTATGTGACTGTCACTTGATTCGTGTACCATGTATACTCAGTTAAAGTCATGTTGGCAAGTACAATGAGAATTCATATTTTAGTCAATTAAATGTACTTGAATTTGGAAAGGACTATGGCATAAGTTTAGACTTTCAGAAGTTTTCGATTTATAAAAACGCCATTTCTGAAAATGGACTATCACCCCCATTGATATCTTTTATGTGCATTTACCTTTTCATACAGAGACTGTATTCACTTGTTCGGACTACCTGGCTGAGTTAAAGATGTAGATCTTAGAAAATTGACGTCCTGAAATGTACACAATTACACAAATAAAGCATAACCATGTCACGTCAATTTAACCAACATCGCACCAACTTCCGTCTTCTGAACATAAACAAAGCCGTTTTCCTTTATCTTAGAGATGAAACGAAATTCAGCAAGTCTGCAGACACGTAAAAACTAAGTTTCTATGAATGTCCAGAGTCAATGCACATTAATCTAAAGTCGTTTTAACAAATGGTGTCTACTTATTTCAGCATTGAAGCTCATGAGAACAAGAGTCACACCCGCCATATTGAAAAAGTAGTTCTTAGTATGACACATTATTTATTCGTACGCTGTGGTCATGAATATAATTATTATGTTATTTCAGAAAAACACATTTAAAAACATAGAAATATAAAATTATGAATGCCAAATAATTCAAAACGAATTTCATAAGTGTATTCATTAACAATTTTCATTCCAGATTGCGAACTATTTATCTTGTCGCCTCACAAAATATTCAAGGGGAGGTAATTATGCTTTGCTAACATTGACTCATGGAAACGCCAAAAAAAAATATTAATAAATTTTACGGGCAAACATTGGTGGATTTCGAGATGTTTCGGCCTTCAAATACTTCGGCCTTATGAAACTTCGGCATTGTGCAAGTTCGGACATGGTCGTTTCGGCCTTCAATTTATATACTTGAATATACGGGTTGTTTAAAAACCGAAAAGGACCGAAAAGAAGTAAGATTACCGAAAAGAAGCAAGAATTATCGAAAAGGACCGAAAAGAAGACTGAAAATTACCGAAAAGCGTCATATCTAAAAGAGAATATGTATCAAATTGACAAATTTAACTGTCCGTAGCTAAATCCAGAGTAAGACCGTAATCAGAACTCACCAAAAAAAATGAAGATATAGGCTATATACGGCAGTGGTTGTAACATACATGTATAGGCTAACTTTATTGTCATTATTTTATATATTGAGGTAAAAAGATCTTGTCATGTATCTTAATATCGTTATAGTAAAGAAACCTGTCCTACATTTAATAAAATGCAATAAAATACAAGATATAAATGATTTTTTTTAAACTACATTGTATTTTATTCAGCAATGTTGACTTGTGTAACTGAAATGTCTACACTTCTTCTTCTTCTTCATGTGCCAGGCCTGTTGCAGACATCGGCGATCATGGCCTTCCATCCATCCCTATCAGCGCTTCGTCTTATCAGCTGGATGGCGGATTTCTTCCCTGTCACGAAACTACTCAGGCTGTCAGTGTATTCAGTGCGCTGTCTCCCTCTGCTCTTCACTCCCTCTATTTTGCCGCATAGAAGTTGTTTCTCCAGCCTGTCTGATCTAATGATGTGCCCAAAGAATTTCAGTTGTCGATGTCTGATGACTTTCAGGAGAGATCTTGTGTATCCTGCCATTTCCATCACTTCCTCATTTGTTTTCCTTTCTGTCCATGATATTTTCAAAAATCCTTCTTATGTACCACATTTCTGCAGCTTCCAGCCTTCTCTCCGATTCTTTGGTCAATGTCCAACATTCGCTTCCATACAGTAGTGTGGACCATACATAGGCTTTCAGAGCTCTCATTTTGGTGCCAAGTCCTATGTTCCTGTTTGTGAAGATGGATTTCATTTTACTGAAGGTGTCTTTGGACATAGCGATTCTTTTTCTTATTTCTACATCGCACCTGGCATCTGGAGTTATTGTGAAACCAAGGTACTTGAAGGTTTCTACTACTTTTTGATTTGTTCTCCTTTGCACGAAATGCTGCATATCGGCTTGTCTTTTTGCTTTGAGATGGCCATGCATTCTGTCTTCTTTGCATTCAGCTGGAGGCCTTTGTTTTCACTCTCTCTTGCAACAGTTGTGAGGATTTTCTGTAATTTTTTCCACCGAGTCCGCAATCAGAACTGTGTCATCTGCATACCTCAGATTGTTTATGTTTGAGACCCCCAACTTTAATTCCTTCGTGATCCTCTATGTTGCGCAGGATGATTTCACTATAGATGTTGAAGAGATCTGGTGAGAAAACACAGCCTTGCCTTACTCCTCTACATATTGGTCTGTATTCGCTGCAGTCGCCGTCAACTCTGATAGCTGCTTCTTGTTCCCAATAAAGATTCCTGATCACTCTCAGGTCTTTTCCATCACAGTTTATTGCCTGAAGAATTTCGAACAAATCTGAGTGCCTCACTTTGTCAAAAGCCTTGGAGTAATCTATGAAACAGAGATACAAGTCTGTTTGAACCTCTATGGCCCTTTCCATCACAGTTCTTAGGGCAAAGATGGCGTTTCTGGTACCCTTGTCTGCCATAAACCCAAACTGGGTTTCTGAGATCTCAGGTAGAATTCGGTTTCTCATCCTGTCCATCAATACTCGAAGCAAGACTTTTGTTAGGTGGCTCATTAAGCTGATCGTTCGATGCTGGTCACATTCTACTGTGCCTGGTTTCTTGGGTAACGCTATGTATACAGACTTTTCCAACTCTGCTGGAATACATCCAGTTGCATGGATTGCGTTGAGGAGGTGTGTTACTGCCTTAATTCCTGTATCACCCATTGCCTGTATCAGCTCTGTTGGAATATCGTCTGGTCCGGCAGCCTTGCCCTTCTTCATCTTGCTGATTGCCTTTCGGACCTCATCTTCTAGAATTGGAGGGCCTTCATCTTCATTACTGATGATCGGCGGGGGGCCTCTGTCATCATGGTATAGTTCCGTGATGTATTCTGACCACCTGTTTAGAATGTCCTCCTTTTCCATGAGAATTTTACCATCTTTTGACCTCAGGCATCCCGTTGTTGCCGGTGTTTTCCTCCCAGTCACATCTCTGATCTTCTGATGCATAGTTTTACTGTCTATGCTGGCATTTGCCTCAATTTCTTGGCATTGGGCGTTGATCCAGTTCTCTTTCGCTTCGTTGCAGCATTTTTTCACCTGACGGTCCAATTCTTTGTATTTCTGCTCATTTGCCTTTGCTTTCCTTCTTTCCTCCATCAGCTGAAGTATTTCTGTGTTTATCCACTTTTTGTCTTTTTTAAACTACATTGTATTTTATTCAGCAATGTTGACTTGTGTAACTGAAATGTCTACACATATATCAGTAATCATCGACATATAAAGCCTACCGGGTTTAGACTTCATATATCGCTAAAGTTAAAATTTTCCTAACTGATTTAAAATGATCAACATAATGATTTAGAATAACTTGGAAGAATAGAAACACAAGGGGAAAATGACCCGTCGACCCTAAATGAAGAACTCTATAGCTAGAAAACCCTGTAAATATACTTTGTGGATGTCTATCTAAAAATAATAGAATCGTATTCTTTAAACACAGGCAATATAAATTTTACAAATTTTAATATTTTACGTATTTATTAATGTATCCAACAATCCAACTGTGGTGGTCCCTGGTTTTTACGGTGTACTATTCAAAACAAATGACAACGTGGCCGTAGATCTAAAAAACGACATAGTTAGATCGTCCGGTTTAAAATGGATGAAAATAAATACATAATGTATGAATAATTTCGAACAGGAGAGAATTTTAAAAACCAAAGATATTTTTACGAGAGTGTCGTGCGTGACAAAAGAGGTACGTGTGAAATAAAAGGTTATCGACCTTGCACCTAATTCAAAGTAAGATTTTTTTTTCAAACCAGTATACCACCACAGAATAGGAGATCTGCATAATGTAGAAAGATATAGACAAATATAGACAGAACAACTAATATTTTCACATCTTTATTCATCACATAAATATATATATAATATAGCACTACATTCACAATTTGTAGCACTAATTTAAATGAACAATTAATAATGGAAGCAAGAGCTCATATGTCATTATATCAGTTCACTCTGAGTCAGAATAATCTGAAGCTGGAAGGTTGGCAGGTAATGCAGGCGCATACAGACTGGAAACTTCCTTCAAGAAATCAGAGGTCTTCAACGTCTTGGCATCCAAGCGCTCCCACAGCACGGTGATTCGCCCCTGCATTTGTTGATACTGGACACGCTGGTATCTGGTAAGTTGCTGCTCACTGACAAGGCGGTGTTGCAGCTGTACTGTCTTGGCCTCCTTCATAAATGCTGGAACGATTCTATAGAAGTGCATCTGGGTACGGCCTGCACGTTGGTTGAATCTGCGATGCCAGCCTACAAAATAAAAAAAGATTAATTTTTCAAATGATTATTTGATAAAGCTGAAATACTGCTCGTTGGACGTTAAACGTTAATTAACCAAGTACTCAATATTGCATGTTAGTATCATGTATATTTACTCCACATGTATATATTGATTACCTCTAAAGAAAGAAAGAAGTAAACATACCTTCAACATCATTGTTGGTTCTGACTGGTTGCTGATAAACTGACCACTGCTGCACACTCCACACAGTGCTAGTGAACCATGTTCTGCTGAGGTAGGCCATGAGCTCTTTCAGTTGCTGGCATGCATTGGCAGTTGTCTGCAGTAACTCTAGAAAGGTTGGTCTAATGTGTGCAGCTGGCAAGAATGGCAGGGCTAACAGCTTGCGGATGAAGTTGTGAGTGGATTTCTTCTGATTGTAAACTGCCTTGAGTCCTAGTTCTGCAACCTTCCTCATGATTGCTTGGGTCCAATGAAACGAACAGCCCTTGATGTCTGCAGTTGGATACACCGATTTCACAGCTGCCCAAGCCCCTGTAATGAATGAAGGACATGAATAGTATGACAACACGTGATGAATAATATAACAAACAGCGAATTTTACTATTTGATAAAATAGATCTTTTTTGCACAACTCTGATACATTTTGGTAATTTCATTATAGAATGTTTTGAAAACAGAAACAAGTGGTGACCAAATGAGTAATTTTGTTTATTATATTTTACTTATGATTATATATATATTTATATCATCTTTGAATTATAATTGATTAGTTCAATAAAATTCTTATTCTTTTTCTTATTAAATTAAATGTTAATGATAAATAAAAAATAAGGTATGTGTCTTTATGTTACAAAAGTAAATGGATGGTTATAATTGATCTATAGTCTATAGTCTGCTAATGATATACCTGAAATTAAAAACAAAATTAATATCTTCAGATTTTAAACACAGGACCATCTTGAATTTAAAAACAAAATACCATATAATCATATTGCCATAGTAACAATATTTACTGGATTTTAATTACATCTCTGTTTTATCCTAGCATTTCAATAAGGATTTTTTAATATGGTAAAGACGGATTTTTTTATTTTGCAAATTATTAGAAGAAAAATGAACAACCCTAAAACTTGTTCACAGTAAATGGAAAATACCTGTAATTTTTTATGCAAATGTATTTAGATATCCTTCAATTATCGTTTCCTATCAACTTTACAAACACTAACAATCTCCAAATCAAAAATTTAATTTTCATTCACTTTCACATTTCAATAATTCATAAATAACATTTATACATACCTGTATTGCAATTACGATGCTGCCATTGCGAACAATCATCACACTTAACAGCATGCTGGCGAGGACGAACCTCCTGATCACAGTATACACACGGGAAAGACATTGTAAATTATGGCCAAGACACGAGGGCTACACCTTTTATAAGATATTGGCGGTGTTTCAAAGGAATTTCTCAAATTAAGATGTTGTTTTAATATTTATTTGAAGAGGACTAATGCTTGCATCAGCTTGGGATCATTTACAGAATCGCATACACTTGACGATCATAATTTATTTGCTAATTACAACTTCAAATACTAATAATTTTAATTTGATTAGCCTGTTTAATTAACTGTGAAAAACCAATCAAATTATTTAATTAATCATTAAGATTAATTATTATATACACAAGGCCGAAATGATTGAAGGCCGAAACAACCATGTCCGAAAAATCCATGTCCGAAGTTGTGCAAAGGCCGAAACGTCCTGCTACCCATTGGTGGATCTAGGATGTTACGGGGATTGCATCCCCTTTTTAATTTGGCAATTTTGTATGATTTTTTAAATTTAGATTAACATGCAATTTAATCAGTAATATGCTCCAAATTGTTATAATTAGGTTTAATTTTTTGGAATATGGCCTTTCAGCCGGAACATAAAAAAAACATCCCGGGCCAGTGGTACCGTTTGCTTCAACCCAGTTTATTGTGGGTGGGGTTAAGCAGTATGTGAGTGTAATGCATCTGAATAAAAAAAATCCAATTTTATGTCTGTTATACTATCTATAACGATTTCAAATTTTCATGATATCATTTTCATGGGAGCTTTGATTTCTTGTTACTTTTTATAACAAAAAAGGTAATTATAAACTGCATAAATTTCATATACAGTGGCGGATTCAAATGGGCTACCCTTTCGTAGCCAAAGTATAGACGTATGTACAGTAAAAACCAACTCAAATGTCCAGAAGTTGACCCAAAAAAATGGTATTTATTGAATCCTGCAAAGGTACGTTGGAGGCACATTTGCATACGTCGCGCAATGGTTTTTGCTGTGAGGGGGTATCTCAAGGATAATGTGTTGCAGAACAACCCTCAAACGATTGATGAACTGAAGGCAGCAATGACAGCAAAAAAAGCAAGACGTATGCACGTGTGCTCCAAATGCCACGGAGGTCATTTGGAACATATTTTGGAAATAATATTGTCCTTTGACATAATGGTAATTGAAAAAAGACTCTATGTTTTTGGTTTTTTTTCATCCCAGAATAATTTGTCCACACATTTATCAAAAACAGTAAGACTCACAGACATGAAACTTTCACCAATATTAGATCAATTTATAAAGTTGTACA
Organism: Atrina japonica; assembly: GCA_030159075.1. Classification (NCBI taxonomy): domain Eukaryota; kingdom Metazoa; phylum Mollusca; class Bivalvia; order Pterioida; family Pinnidae; genus Atrina; species Atrina japonica. The sequence continues at coordinate 1,046,080 of BROG01000122.1, forward strand.
TGAATATTTTTCGAGATCATTGGGTCAAGGTTACAGAGGTGAAAATGTCAAATTTCATGAAATGCAAGAACTAGTGAAAGACTGAAGCTAGGAACATGAAACTTACAACTCAGTGAGTCCTCTCGACATTCTCCAAAACTTTCAACTTTTTCAAGGTCATCAAGTTAAAGGCCAAGGTCACAGACAAGAAAGTGTGAAATTTTATGAAATTACGTCAGTGAGTCCCCTGGACATTCTTTAGAAATGTATACTTTTAAGGGTCAACAGGTCAAAGGTCAAGGTCACGGACACGAAATTTCAAATTTTATTGAAATTAGATGACAAGTGAAGGAATGACGTCGGGAACATGAAATTTTCGTCAGTGAGTCTTCTCGACATTCTGCGGAACTGTACACAGTGATCCAACCAGAGGGGGTTATGGTCAAATGGCCCTACAAAATGATAAATGTCCACATTATTCATGGACCACTCGGGCAGCTCAGTTCTTTGGAATCAGTGACCATCCCACTTAATTGTGATATATATTTGTGCCAATACCTTACATGTATCAACTATTTGTTAATTGAAACTGCTACTTTGGTTATCTACATATGGATTTTGTTATTATTGTTATGTCCCCATGGTTATGGAAATGTCTCCATCAAATATGATCAAAGTGTGACATAATGATCCCAGATAATTCAATCCTGGTTGTATCACTGTGTATACTATTACAAAGACACGGAAACGTCAAATTTTATGAAATTCGATAACGATCGACTACGGGAACATGAAGTTTCCGTCAGTGAGTCCACTCAACATTATTCAGAACGTTATACTTTTCAAGGACATCAGGTCAAAGATCATTCTTATTATTATTTTTATTCCACGCATTTTTGTTAACACTTAGCTAAAGAACAATACGACTTACAGGCTTTAAACTTACAGCAATAATAGATCACCATAGGGAGGTGCATGGAACTTGGTCAAGATCATTAGGTCAAAGGTCAAGGTCAAAGAGGTAAAAACGTAAAAATTTATGAAATGAAATAACTAGTTTAAGACTGAAACCAGGAGCAGTTAGTCTCCTCGACATTTTCTAGAAGTATATTCTTTTTCAAGGTCATCAGGTTAATGATCAAGGTCACAAACATGAAAACGTAAAATTTTATGAAATTCGATAACAAGTAAAGGATTGTCGCATGATAATGATACATGACATTTACGTCAGTCTCTAGGAATTCCCGTTTGACAACATCTCAAAGACAAGCTCTTGGACTACACTATGAAAGATCGTCTCTGAGAGACTACCTCTCACAGATATTAAACGGGAAAGCCCGTGTCTTTGTTTCGATAAAGTCTAGTTTCATTTGTTATATTTTTTTACCAGTTCCAATTATACAGATTAGAAACTGCCTGATTAAATGAGCAAAAAGTATTAAAGATAATTGATAAAGAATTCATATATTTCATAAGTATATATTGTTATTATTTGCATCTCTGTATCACCCTGGAGTTTTGAGGTATAACATGCATGTAAAAGTGGCAAGGTTTGCAGAATTGAGAGAGAGAGAGAGAGAGAGAGAGAGAGAGAGAGAGAGAGAGAGAGAGAGAGAGAGAGAGAGAGAGATTCTTAGTCTTTTGATCTACTAAATAGTGTATCGAATTCTCTTTCATGATCTTCAAAGCTCAATAAAATCATATTCACTGTGCAATTGCATTTTATCATTTATTGATATATTTTATTAATTTCAAGGGCTTCCTTGGTTCGAGTGGTTAATTCATCGCGCCACGAGGTCTCATTTCTGGCCAGCGCAGGTTCAAGCCCCGCTAGAATAAGCTGACTTTTGTGAGAATTGCGGAAGGCCAATGGTCTCTTCACGGGTGACCGGGTTTTCTCCTCATTCATTTAAAACTGCCACCACCATATAACTGAAAAATTGTTGAACAATTTCAAGCATACAAATAAGGAATTTTGTGATTAAAATCAATGTCTTTGAAAAGATAATTAATACAGAAAGCGTCTACAATATGGGTATTTATTGATAGAATGTGCATCTCTGTATCACCCTGGACTTTTGAGGTATAAAACTTACATGCATGAGAAAGTGACAGTGACCTCGAAATTGAATTGATCTGATCACCGAAAATTATTGTTTTTCAAAGTAGAAAAAAACAACACACAAATGGCAAGTTCAAGCTTTGAAAGTATAATTTTGCCAAAAGCCATCAATTGTATACCTTTCATAAGTTGAAAGTCCTTAAGAATGCCAGAATAAATAAAACGTTTTTTTATAATTATTATTATTATAGCTCATCAGGGCCCGAAGTCACCAAATTTACTCAGTACTCAAGCTCAAGTATTTTTCCATGATTTCAAAGTAAAACACAGAATTTATGTTGTAACTGGTCATGTTTGTATATTGATGGAATACAGTGGTAAATAATTCGGAAAATTATTGCTCATTCGAAAAAAAAAAAATTCAGAAATATTAAAAAATAGTTTGAGTACGTACTCAAATTTTGAGTACCGTACTCAACATATTTATTCATTTTTTTAACAGAAATAACACAAGTGTGACCTATAATTCTTATGTGAATGATAAAAGATATTAACGTGTTTCTATTCAGTCAGATCCAGAAGTTTTACAAACGACTATATTGTCAAAATGATAAAATCAAAGTTGAGCTTGAGTATTGAGTAAATTTGGTGACTTCGGGGCCTGAGCCCAAAACGCAAGTACGCTACCATCGCTTGTCGTTTTACAAGCGCTCGTCAAATCCTACAGAACGTATTTCAACGAAACAAAGAACTGGGTCCGGCACCATAAAACTTGAGAATTTACTCAAGTCTGAGAATATTCTGAAATTGGCCTGCTCAGCCAATCAGATTTCAGGATTTGCCACACTTGAGTAAAATTTCTAGACTTAAGTAACTCTTAAATTTTATGGTGCTGGGCCCTGATGTGCCTGAATGTTGGTCTCGAGTCATCCTGTTTAATTGACCCTTAAAGTAGGGGACCAAACTGGAACCCACGCTGACTAGAGGGTATTCAATTTTCCTCCCTCAGAGAAAATCTAAGTAGTCTTCGTCAATATCCGTAAAAAAAAACAAAAACAAAAACCAAAAAACAAAAAAAAACTTTAAAAGAATTATTACTCAACTTAGAAATCTGATTGCCTGAAAAAGCCAAGCTGAGAATATTCTCAGACTTGAGTAGACTAGCTTTATGTTACCTCGAGCTTTCTTGTGCCAAGGTACAGCGACAACGAAAAAGTTATTTTACTACTTAGATTTTCTCTGAGGAAGGAAATTAAAATTCCAAATAGTAAAGTACCTTTTTGGTTGCCACTTTAACTAACGGTCGCCTAGTGACTGACACGTCACAGAGGCTCTCCACGTGCACTAATTCACGTCAGCCGATTGTGACGTCATAATCACACAAATTTTTGACGGACTTTAATTGTGACGTCATAATAAAAAAAAGTTCTACTAAAAGGTGTCTTGTGTGCATACAACCTTAATATTTTGGGATGCTCGCCATTTACAACGTCAAAACTCCGTTTTTGTAAATAAATAGTCATTTCATCTACACTTTTTTTCTTTATATTTCATATAAATACATTTTTTCAAAACATTAATGGAGAGTGATTTCTAAAGCCACTTTGATAAATATTATACCACAAAACTCAGACACTTTCATTGTGTTTTTCCGAATAGTATTTTAAAATTTTTCTGTTTTTACGATTTGTCAATTCTAACAGCAATGTCACAATTTCCTATTTACAATTAACATATTGTATCATGCAAAACTCATCTGAGAACTTTAAAACGAAACAATGCGGAAATTCATAACAAAACAAACAAAATTTTCAAAACACCATCGCCTAAAATTGAACATTGACGGTAGCGTATCTCAAAAATACAATCTGGAAATTTCGAGATAATGATATTATCCAGATACCCGAAATTCCTAGTTATATTACTCAAAATATCACCATACATCAGAGATTATCCAGTAAGGAATAGAAAGCGTTTTCCCATGCAGCTTGTAATAACCGAAAAGTTGGTAAATAGAATAATTGGTAATCGTATGATATTCAAAAAGGTTACACGGATAACAGTTGCATTTTAATTTTAAACTGCGTGGAAACATTGATAGATTTCATCACAGTAGTAACCCGCCCCTATTAAATATTTCTACTTGGCATCTAAGGGCTTCTGTAGAAATAATACTAATACTAATAAAATTATCGGGTTCGCGATACCATTTTTTGAAACATAAACAAAGATGGAGGACAAAAGTGTAGTTTCAGATTCGAGTTCAGATTCATCTGATGATTCAAAGGACAAAAATATCTACGTTTTACAGGAGAAACCAAAATGTTCAGAAGATTTCATGAATGTATAAATACAAAAAATATCCTCTTTAATAACATCAATAACATCCCGTACAATCAATCAGACCAGGCAAAGGGGGCTCGGAAATCTTTTTTTAACGTTATATGCTCGATATTCAATGAAAACACTCGGAAAAAACAATTGCCGTTTGGCGTACAATTCGTCTGTGGGATGATGATGTCTGTTGCAAAAGGCCTGACAAAATATCTTTTGATCTTTTAGATTTTTTTCATTATCGTGACGTCACAATTAACCGACCTGTCAAATTTTCTGTGATTCATACATTTTTTATTGAAATTAGATGACAAGTGAAGGAATGACGTCGGGAACATGAAATTTTCATAATCGAATGACGTCGAAATGGGCCGTCAAACATCTGTGTCATTATGACGTCACAATCGATTAAAGTTAAAATGCACATTAGGAGTAACATTTCAGGTCAGTTGCCAAATCATTTCTGACTCAATAGTGGCTCTCAATGTGCATTTTCACTTAAAGTCAAGAACTTGGTTTGGGCTGTAATTCCAACTTAGCCATAAATACCTGTAGCCTACTGGTCAAGGACCAATATGGCAATAGCCAGCTATGGCGTGATTTTGGCAATATAGAACATATTATTTTTAGATCATTCATCAGCTGTTGGACATTTTTCTCAAACAGAGGAAAAAAATATACTGTTGTGGTACATACTAAAGACAAAATCAGGCCATAGTCTGCTACGGGTCCCGACCAGTAGTGCCAGTATTCTTAAGAGTAATGATATATCTATGTTCATTACATTTATTTGTTGAAATGAAGGTACATATGCATTTTAGCTTGCCTGAGCTAACAAAAGAGCTATTGCTGTCAATGTTTTTGCATCGATATCGTCCTTTTTCTGTGTTAAGCTTTTTGTTTCAGTCCATTGTTGGCAAAGTACTGCAGCTACATCCATGAAACTTCACATTCACATTGTTGAGGGTCATTACTCAACAATGCAGGGGGATGCTGGTTGCTGTGGCCTAATATATCCTTGACTCCTTCCCATACTATAGATCAGAGTGTCCCATATTCCTAAATCTTGGCTATAAAATGTAAAATTTCTCAATTTTACATTGTTAAAAATGGATATTAGAGAGGGGGTGGCTTTTATTTTTTAGACAATGTAAACAGTTCAGTCACTTAATTCTGGACTCCATGCTTGCAGTATATGTTTTGTACATGTAGATAATGTATCTTCCGCGGTCTTTTGTTTTGTAGGAATTAAAATATCCCACTTGACCCAATTCAACATTATTGTAAGGCTAAGTCTATTAGCGTGACCAACATGCACAAATATTTGGGTAAGGGAAATATATTTGCATGACATGTTGTGTGTATATACTTTGGACTGAGTCTATTCACATGAATATGGTTCACAAATTCAGAAAATCTACATGTAGTCTTCAGTCACACAACTTTCATGCTCAAATTTAGTCATTCTATATACACATCTGCCATGTATATAGAATTTCTGCTTTATTTACAAATTTGCATTACTGTAGTGTAGTTCTCATTAATTTGTGGTTTCTCACTCATTGGACAAAATAACTTACCCAGGGATTTTTTGGGGTCCGATTACAGAACCCATTCCCAGTGCAAAAAGGGATGGAACATGTTTTTCTCTGAAAACATGCAAAAATTCCCAATTTAGAATTTCAAAATAAAGAGAAAATTATTTTCAAACAAATGTCTCAAATTAAGTTTTTCTGTTATAATTAAAATATCTTATATTTCCCTAATTTTTTTATCCTGGACTCAGATTTTTTGAGGTAGGAAAATTCCTGTTACCAGGTACTTTAAAAATCAAAGTTTTTTCTTGACATATTAGAATTTTCTTTGTGTGGCTACATTGCATGTGCAATTTCTACTCTTTACACTTTCTACTCTTGCATCTTTAATCTTAAAAAGTGTTGGAAATCCTCAGCATTTTTTCTCAGTTCCAATTGATTATTAAAGTGATATTTCATAATATAAGGAAACCCATAAAAATTCTTATTGCATTAAAATTTTAAATCATTAGATACATATACTGTAAACAAGATGTGAGACCAATTTGATATTTATTTGTATAAGCAGTAGAGCCAAATCATAACAATTCACTGCCACAAGTGAAATTGATTGATATCATATATTTACAGAGGTTTAAGGCACTTGCAAAGAGAACAGATGATGTAACAAGACAATCAACACAAACAAGAATAAAACATTTACAAAGACATGTAATGGACAAAGGTAATCATTTCTTTGTACCTTCAGCACCAGTCATTAACAATGACTGGTGCTGAAGTTAAGTAAAATCTTTTCATTATACACTTGAAAGAACTAGTTCAAAGAGGACAATTTGAAATCAATATATACATGTAGATTAAAAAAATACACATGTAAATATAAAATTATCATTATATATATATATATATATAAGTCTATTACTCTAGAAGTATGCAATACCAAATCATAGATAAAAACATGATATACGCCCAGTACAGTGCCTGTGATTAACAGGAGGTACCGGTAACTCAAATTCATGGCAAACAAGCTAGAATTTTTGGTGTTGTAATGTTATGAGAGAGCAGTCATTGATGCTGTCAACCTGGCTACAGACTGTCGAGACGATCAAAGCACTCTTCATCTTGTTTTGACTACTATGGGATATCTCAAGCAATTTCTTGGCCAAATAGATGATTTATGCAGCCTGATTCAATATGTTTGAAAGTAATATGACATGTAATATGTAATGTGCTGCATCATTTATATATATATCCTTACAAAAACGAGAAATTTGCAGCAAATCTGCTGCTATATTGCAGCAAACTAGTCTGTTTGCAAGAATGTTTCAGGTTGTTGCAGCTAGCTGCAAACAAAATTTGTTTGCAAGAAAATTACAGCAACATTGTGGCAAAGTTGCAGGAAAACAATAATTTGCAAGAATATTGCCAGTAACTTTTTGTTACCTCAAATCCAACATGATTGTTTGCAAGAATGTTGCAAGAAACTTCATTTAAATATTTGAAATGGTGGTTTGCAAAAATGTTCCGAGATATTAAATTCATGTACATGTACAATGTATACATAAAATAAAAAAAAACTTATTTTATCAAATATTGTATTATTTTAAAATGCTCGAGTTAAAACCATAATACTGAAATTGAATACATGTACATTCATATACAGTAAAACCTGCTATAGCAGCCACCTCTATATAAGGATCACCTGTTTATAAAGGCCAGTTTTTTCAAGTTCCCTGACTGCATACTTCAACTAAACCTGTTCTACACATTTCAGTACATGCTATGGATGTCTGATCATACATCAGAGTTATTTCTAAGGAATACAAATTTTTCTACAAATACTGTGATTCACAACTTAATACATACAAAGTGTACAATTTATAAATTCTGTGCAAAGAATACTTTCTATTTACTTGTTACAAAGGTATCTACTGGTACATTGTACTCGACCATAACTCTTGTTGTTTCTATTGTATCTGTAAATGAATTGTTGCAATTTTTAAACCAATCGAAATAGTAACCTAACCTTAGTAATAAAAGTTATTGCAGTATGTCAACTTTCTTCTATACATGTAGTGCAGACAGAGATTACAATGCCAGAGGACAGAGACATATTGCATGAGCATGATGTGAAGTTTGGTCCACCAGTTGACAGACCCACTCTCCATCACAGGAAAAGGAAATTACCTGTAGATACGGACTGTGAATCAAGGTATGGTTGATACTGTATATAGTAGTACAGTACATCTTAGGAGACAGAGTGTCACATACAAAAATTGTGCAAAACCACCCATATAAGAGTTATTCCCCTTGTTTTGTTTTATTTGTCTGGGCCATATCTTTTCATTTCTTCAACTAGGCTCTACATATTTGGTTCAGACATATATCTTAGGTAGATGGATGTTTTTTGTCAATCTTTTCAAGCTACATTTCAGATCTGTTAGCAGTTGTCACTCTAATATCAAAAGCTCTTTGTGACAGAAAAAAAATGATAACTTCAATGCTGCCTGATACTTTTCAGTAGACAACAAGTTCCTTAGGTTTTTTAGCTTACCTGACCCAAAGGTTCAAGTGAGTTTTTTCTTATTGCCTTTTGTCCACCGTCTGTCCGTAAAATTTTCGACTTCTCCTCCAAAACTGCTGAAGGGATGTTTTTTGTCAATCTAGACAGTACATTTTGGTGATATGCACCAGATGGGATACTTCTTAGTCTTATTAATTTAAGAAAGGATCCTGATGCGTAGTTGAGTTCAGGGAGAAATTACTTTTTCAATTGTCTAGAATGAACTTATTATGCTCTGCTATATTTTCATTTTTTAGCTGCCTGATACTTTTCAATAGACAGTAAGTTCCTTAGGTTTTTTAGCTTACCTGACCAAAAGGTTGAAGTGAGTTTTTCTGAGTTTGTCTCCCGTCTGTGTGTCCATAAAATTTTCGACTTCTCCTCCAAAACTGCTGAAGAGATTTTTATGAAACTTTACAGGAAGCAAGTACTCAAGGTCCTCTACCAAGACCTGGGAGCCGGCCTGGCTCAGTCGGTAGCGCGCTTGACTCTGGATTGTGAGGTCGTGAGTTCGAGTCCCACCGGCGGCAGGTTGGTTTCCTGTCTTTCGGATGAGACAGTAAAAACTGGAGGTCCCGTGTCACAGTAGGTGTCAGCACGTTAAAGAACCCTCACTGCTCAATGGCCGTAAGTGCCGAGCATAGGCCAAAATTTGAAGCCCTTCACCGGCATTTGGTGACGTCTCCATATGAGTGAAATATTCTTGAGTGGGACGTTAAACAACAACAAACAAACAAACAATTAAACAAACCAAGACCTGGAACTTTAACATGGATACATTGACTTCCTATCTTTGACCTGGAACTTCAATATTGATGCATTTACTTCCTATCTTTGACCTGGAACTTTAACATGGATACATTGACTTCTTATCTTTGACCTGGAACTTCAACATGTAGACATTGACTTCATATCTTTGACCTGGAACTTTAACATGAATACATTGACTTCCTATCTTTCACTTGGAACTTTAAAATGGATACATTGACTTCCTATCTTTGACCTGGAACTTTAACATGGATACATTGACTTCCTATCTTTGACCTGGAACTTTAACATGGATACATTGACTTTCTATCTTTGACCTGGAACTTCAACATGTAGACATTGACTTCATATCTTTGACCTGGAACTTTAACATGAATACATTGACTTCCTATCTTTCACTTGGAACTTTAAAATGGATACATTGACTTCCTATCTTTGACCTGGAACTTTAACATGGATAAATTGACTTCCTATCTTTCACTTGGAACTTTAACATGGATACATTGACTTCCTGTATTTGATCTGGAACTTTAACATGGATACATTGACTTCCTATCTTTCACTAGGAACTTTAACATGGATAAATTGACTTCCTATCTTTGGTCTGGAACTTTAACATGGATACATTGACTTCCTATCTTTCACTAGGAACTTTAACATGGATACATTGACTTCCTATCTTTGACCTGGAACTTTAACATGGATACATTGACTTCCTATCTTTGACCTGGAACTTTGACATAGATACATTTACTTCAGATCTTTGGCCTGGAACTTAAACATGGATACATTGACTTCCAATCTTTGGCCTGGAACTTAAACATGGATACATTGACTTCCTATCTTTCAGTTGAAACTTTAAGATGGATACATTGACTTCCTGTCTTTCACTTGAAACTTAAACATGGATACATTGACTTCATATCTTTCACCTGGAACTTTAACATGTAGACATTGACTTCATATCTTTCACCAGGAACTTTAACATGGATACATTGACTTCCTATCTTTGACCTGGAACTTTGACATAGATACATTTACTTCAGATTTTTGGCCTGGAACTTTAACATGGATACATTGACTTCCTATCTTTGGCCTGGAACTTTAACATGGATACATTGACTTCCTGTATTTGATCTGGAACTTTAACATGGATACATTGACTTCCTATCTTTCAGTTGAAACTTTAACATGGGTACATTGACTTCCTATCTTTGACCTGGAACTTTGACATAGATACATTTACTTCAGATCTTTCACCTGGAACTTTAACATGTAGACATTGACTTTATATCTTTCACTTGGAACTTTAACATTGATACATTGACTTCCTGTATTTGATCTGGAACTTTAACATGGATACATTGACTTCCTATCTTTGACTTGGAACTTTAACATGGATACATTGACTTCCTATCTTTGGTCTGGAACTTTGACATAGATACATTTACTTCAGATCTTTGGCCTGGAACTTTAACATGGATACATTGACTTCCAATCTTTGGCCTGGAACTTTAACATGGATACATTGACTTCCTATCTTTCAGTTGAAACTTTAAGATGGATACATTGACTTCCTGTCTTTCACTTGAAACTTTAACATGGATACATTGACTTCATATCTTTGACCTGAAACTGTATCATGGATAGATACATTAACTTCCTATCTTTCACCTGGAACTTTAAGATGGATACATTGACTTCCTATCTTTCACTTGAAACTTTAACATAGATACATTTACTTCCTATCTTTGACCTAAAACGGTATAATGGATAGATACATTGACTTCATACCTTTGCCCTTGAACTTAAACATGTAGACATTGTCTTCATATCTTTGACCTGGAACATTGACATGTATACTATTACATTGACTTCATATCTTTGACCTGGAACTGTATCATGGATAGATACATTGACTTCATATCTTTGACCTGGAACTTTAACATGCATACATTGACTTCATATTTTTGACCTGGAACTTTAACATGGATACATTGAGATCATATCTTTGACCTGGAACTTTGACATGTATACAATGACTTCATATCTTTGACCTGGGACTTTGACATGGATATATTGACTTCCTATCTTTGACCTTGGACTTTTACATGGATACATGTATCATACATGTATCTTTGACCTGGAACTTATATGCAGAACTACAATATAAGACTTCTAATTTCCAACTTCTAATTTTGATATTACAGTAAGAATAAAGACTGCAAAACAGAGTGGCTACAAATCAAGCCATTTCTTACAGCTAATGACCACCTTAAAGGAACGGATCCAGGAAAATATGGCCCTAAAACTATCCTAGAAGAAAAGATTGACAAAGCTATAAGTGTTGGGAACTTTGATAGGGCAGAACATCTAAGTGATCATTTATCTACAAGAGATGTAAGTAAACAATCCACAATACCATAAGTTCCCTTTGAGTGAAGACAGAGAAGATCTTTGCATTTCATTCTATCATCTGCAGTGCTTGAATCTTATATTGAAACATTTACATATAAGGAGGTTCATTCTGATTATGTAATATTTGTGGATATTTTAGCCCTTGGACACTTCATTTCTACATCAGGTTTCTGGAGTAATTTTACATTTTGTATCACATCCAGGTATTGGCATGATACTCTCTTGAGCATAATAACAAAAATCAGTTAAAATAGTTTTCCAGTACTGAGATGTTTAAACACACTTCACAAAAATCAACTTTCCCTACAGTATTATGATTGTCTATATTCTTTTATCCTGTGATATTTCCTTCTTTGTCACTGTGTCTGCAGTCAGTTAGATGTAACTAGAAGGTATCTACCCCTGATTTAGTATAGGTCCTTGTACATTTCATGGTGTCCTATTACTACCGGTAGCTATAATTTTCCAAAAAGTGTTGTTGGTAAATTTTATTGAGATGAGAAGTCTTTAAATAATTGATTGGATATTTCATGTATTAATACATGTACAATTTTAACTGAAATAAACTATTTTCAGTTTGGTAAGAAAATTGCAGATGCCATAAATGCAAAGGAATACAGCAAGAAAAAGGAGGTATGTATGAGTGTTATAAATAGCATATCATGTATGACTGAGTGTTATAAATATTATATCATGTATCTCTGAGTGTTATAAATATCATATCATGTATAACTGAGTGTCATAAATATCATATCCTGTATGACTGTGTTCTAAATATATCATGGATGACTGATCATTATAAATATCATATCATACATGACTGAGTGTTATAAAAATCATAATTTGTATGACTGAGTGTTATAGATATCAAATCATGTATGACAAGTGTTATAAATATCATGTTATAAATATCATATTATATATGACTGAGAGTTATAAATATCAAATCATGTATGACTGTGTTCTAGATATCATATCATGTATGACTGAGTGTTATAAATATCATATCTTGTATCAATGAGTGTTATAAATATCATATCATATATGACTGTGTTATAAATATCACATCATGTGTGACTGAGTGTTATAAATATCATATCATGTATGACTGGGTTTTATAAATATCATATCATGTGTGACTGAGTGTTATAAATATCACATTATGTGTGACTGAGTGTTATAAATATCATGTATGACTGAGTATTATAAAAAGCATATCATGTATGACTGGGTTTTATAAATAGCATGTGTGACTGAGTGTTATAAATATCATATCATACAGTCTGGGTTTTATAAATATTATATCATGTATGACTTGGTTTTATATATATCACATCATGTGTTACTGAGTGTTACAAGTATCACATCTTATATGCTAATGTTGATGTTTTGAATATCATATTATTTCTGTTCCTGTAATACATGTAATTTAATGAATCATACAGTATAAAGATAATTTCCTATATTGGGATTATTTGGTAAAGAGAATTCCCTATACTCTGATGACTGTGTGAAGATAATACTCTATACTGTGATGACTACATAAAGATAATTCCCTATACTTTGATGACTATGTGAAGATAATACTCCCATAAAGATAATTCTATACTTTGATGCCTATGATGACTCTATACTGTGATGACTACATAAAGATAATATACTTTGATGACTATGTGAAGATAATACTCACTGTGATGACTACATAAAGATAATTCCCTATACTTTGATGACTATGTGAAGATAATACTCTATACTGTGATGACTACATAAAGATAATTCCCTACTTTGATGACTATGTGAAGATAATACTCTATACTGTGATGACTACATAAAGATAATTCCCTATACTTTGATGACAATGTGAAGATAATACTCTATACTGTGATGACTACATAAAGATAATTCCCTATACTTTGATGACTATGTGAAGATAATACTCTATACTGTGATGACTACATAAAGATAATTCCCTACTTTGATGACAATGTGAAGATAATACTCTATACTGTGATGACTACATAAAGATAATTCCCTATACTTTGATGACTATGTGAAGACTCTATACTGTGATGACTACATAAAGATAATTCCCTACTTTGATGACAATGTGAAGATAATACTCTATACTGTGATGACTACATAAAGATAATTCCCTATACTTTGATGACTATGTGAAGATAATACTCTATACTGTGATGACTACATAAAGATATTCCCCTACACTATGATGTCTTTCTAAAGATAATCCCTATTCTGTGATGAGAGCCAGTTTGGATTAGTCGGTAGTGCACTCAACTCTTGATCGTGAGGTCATGAGTTTGAGTACACCGGGCGGCAGGTTGGTTTCCTGTTCTTCAGCTTAGACAGTAAAAACCTAGGTATCATATCACAGTGGGTATCGGCACGTTAAAGAACCCTCACTGCTTAATGGCCATGAGTGCCAAGCATAGGACAAAATTTTAAGCCCTTTCTCCAGCATTTGGTGATGTCTCCATATGAGTGAAATATTCTTGAATGGGATGTTAAACAACAATGTACAAACAATTCTGTGATTACAACATCTGTGATTACAACATGAAGATAATCCCCTATACTGTGATGACTGTACTGTGATGACTACATGAAGATAATCCCCTATACTGTGATGACTATGTACTGCAATGACTACATGAAGATAATCCCCTATACTGTGATGACTGTACTGTGATGACTACATGAAGATAATCCCCTATACTGTGATGACTATGTACTGCAATGACTACATGAAGATAATACCCTCTACTGTGATGACTACATAAAGATAATTACCTATACTTTGATGACTATGTGAAGATAATACTCTATACAGTGATGAATACATAAAGATAATCCCCTCCACTGTGATGTCTTTGTAAAGATAATCCCTATTCTGTGATGAGAGCCAGTTTGACTCAGTTGGTAGTGCACTCATCTCTTGGTCTTGAGGTCATGAGTCGAGTACACCGGGCGGCAGGTTGGTTTCCTGTTCTTCGGGTTAGACAGTAAAAACCTAGGTCCCATGTCACAGTAGGTGTCGGCACATTAAAGAACCCTTACTGCTCAATGGCCATGAGTGCCAAGCATAGGACAAAATCTGAAGCCCTTCTCCAGCATTTGGTGATGTCTCAATATGAGTGAAATATTCTTGAATGGGATGTTAAACAACAATGTACAAACAATTCTGTGATCCCTTATGCTGTGATGACTATGTACTGTGATGACTACATGAAGATAATCCCCTACACTGTGATAACTATGTAAAGATAATCCCCTATACTGTGATGACTATGTAAAGATAATCCCTATTCTGTGACGAGTGTGAAGATAATTCCTTATCTGTGATGACTATGTAAAGATTATCCCCTATACTTTTATGACTGTGCAAAGATAATCCCCTTCACTCTGATGACTATGTAAAGATGATCTCCATTACTGTTATGACTAAGTAAATATAAACCCTATACTGTGATGACTACATAAAGATAATCCCCAATTTCATGATGTTTAAATCTGTCATAAGATCATCATCAACTTCAGACTGATGTTGTGTATTTCTCCTCACATTTACAAAGCCTGTTTTTAAAGTGATGCCAACAGAATAGATGCAATGGCGTCACACACTTAACAGCAAAGTGAGGATTAATACTGATAAGTGAAGAAAGTTCCCATTTTGTAATCTTTAAACTAAGGCATTCCCTAACTATATGTATATTGTGATGATTTAATGATGTTAATAGTTGGAAACTACTTTACTATGAAATGTAATACCATGAAATGTAATACTATGAAATGTAATACCATGAATGTAATTTCAGGCTGAGAAAGAGACTGCAAAGGCAAAAAAGAAGAAGCTACCCTGGGGGTATGTAATGTAATCTGCTAATTTTAAACAATGCTATCCACCCTACTGTCAGTGTCTGGAAAAGATTGTTTGAAGTATACATGACAATGGATGACAGCAGAGTGCAATATGTCACCTATTTATTATTTATTTTACGAACAAAAAAGGGGCTAGTACCCATAGGGGCTCCAAATGGGGTCAAAATTTGGTACATCTTTTAAAATCGTCTTGCCTAGAACCAGTGATCAAATTTCTTTCAAAGTTGGTATTGATTTTGGTAAAATTCATTATTTACAAAGTTTGCAAATGAAAATGAAATCTGTTTATTAAGAGCCTTTAGCAGAACATAAAGTACAGTTTGATAGAAATGGCTTACAACTAAAATCTGATAGAGAATTGAATACAAAAATACATTAGTTTGAAGACAAATCAAATGTTAGTTGTATTAGTAAACTAGAAAAGTTACTATATTACATGTGCATGTAATTATATCATAATTCATACTGTACTTCTGCTCGACAGGTTCCAACAAAAACAGCGTTGGGAAACAAAGTCCAACATGTAAAGTTCTAGAACACTGCTCACATCATCCTGTTCTTCATGAGAAATGAAGTATGCAGACTCCGTCAGAGACTCAGGATCAGGTGATAGCTTGAATGCTATTGAAATGAGATTAATACTCATTTGTACTGTCAACACTGATGTGAAGAATAACTCAACATAGAAATGTGGTTGATCATCCTCATGGTTGTACAGGCCGATACTGATGTAAAGGATAGCTTAACAATGAAATGTGGTTGATCATCATAACGGTTGTACAGGCTGATACTGATGTACAGGTCAACACTGATGTAAAGGATAGCTCAACAATGAAATGTGGTTGATCATCCTTATGGTTGTACAGGTTGATACTGATGTACAGGTCGATAGTGATGTAAAGGATAGCTCAACATGGAAATGTGGTTGATCATCATAACGGTTGTACAGGCTGATACTGATGTACAGGTCAACACTGATGTAAAGGATAGCTTAACAATGAAATGTGGTTGATCATCCTTATGGTTGTACAGGTTGATACTGATGTACAGGTCGATAGTGATGTAAAGGATAGCTCAACAATGAAATGTGGTTGATCATCATAACGGTTGTACAGGTCGATACTGATGTACAGGTCGATAGTGATGTAAAGGATAGCTCAACAATGAA
The DNA here is from genome assembly GCA_030159075.1 of Atrina japonica. Taxonomy (NCBI): domain Eukaryota; kingdom Metazoa; phylum Mollusca; class Bivalvia; order Pterioida; family Pinnidae; genus Atrina; species Atrina japonica. Next base: position 1,062,804 of record BROG01000122.1, read on the forward strand.
ATGTGGTTGATCATCTTCATGGTTGTACAGGTCGATAGTGATGTAAAGGATAGCTCAACATGGAAATGTGGTTGATCATCATAACGGTTGTACAGGTCGATACTGATGTACAGGTCGATAGTGATGTAAAGGATAGCTCAACATGGAAATGTGGTTGATCATCCTCACGGTCATACTGGCTGATAATGATGTGAAGGATAGCTTAACATGGAAATGTGATTGATCATCTTCACAGTTGTATAGGCCAATGTAAAGGACAGATCAACATGGAAATATGGTTGATCATCATAACGGTTGTACAGACCAATACTGATGAAAAAGAGAGTTTGACACGGAAATGTGGTTGATCATCCTCAGGGTTGTACAGGATAATACTGATGATGTGATGGATCAATCTCCTATATTGAGTGGTCAGTCCAAATTGAGAAATTTCTCAAATAAATATTTAAAATGTACACTAAGGGGACCACCTCGCTAACCAGACCCCTTTGAGTCAGTTTGGTGGTCTTATTAGTGAGGTTTCACTATACTTGATGAGTATAATACATCTACACTGTATTTGATTCAGAATTGTTCAGCATGGGTTTTAAATAGATAATTTCAAGAACGCACAAAGCATCTGGATTACATGTCTATTTTTAGCCCACCATCAACTGACGGTGGTCTTGATAATGAGGTATCACTGTACTTGATAATTATAATACACCTACACTGTATTTGATTCAGAATTGTTCAGCATGGGTTTTAAATAGATAATTTCAAGAACTCACAAAGCATCTGGATGGCATAGCTCTTTTTAGCCCACCATCAATTGTTGGTGGGCTATTCATATGGCTCTGCATATCAAAAACAAAATTAGATGAACTTCTAAAAAAGAGTACAATTAGAGAACTTACATTTAAACTGTCTGTAAATACACCTGTATTTATGCAATTCTAGTCTTCTCTAACCCCTCCCCTAAACCAAGTTCTAAGTACACCACTGTTATATAACTCTGCTAAACTAATGGTACTGGCTCATGTTTGTGGGCTCTTGTGTATGTATAATTAATGAATAAAATATATTATGTAACTGAATGTTTTGAGTTTGTATCTCAATATGGTTGTAACTACAGATTTTTCATCATCATGATCAGGCATCTAATTGAATCTCTTGTAGTACTGCTAAACTGGAGGGTATACTCTTAATTCATCTACCTCTAATAAATAATGGACTCTTCTTTAAATCAGTGATTTATTCCAATCCAAATGTGTTTATAGACATAAACATGATAAATAAGTTAACTTTATTGTTTAACATGCATTTCATTCACTCAATGTTTGCCAGGAGTAGGACTAATCAAGAGGCCCATTTGGGTCACATCTCTCACCTGAACCAAGTTGGTATATTACAAATACAGTGGAGCATAGCATAAAGACCACCTCACATATAACATAGGCGTCAGAAGCAAATTGAAAGTGGGGGGGGCTAAACCTACTTAAAACACACGCACACACACGTCAGAAACATCTGGGGGGGAGGGGCTAAACCCCAATTTTCAACACATATGCCTATCTTTGCAAAAAAAGTGTGTGTGGGGGGGGCTAATCCCCCCCCTGGCCCCCCGGGTCTGACGCCTATGTATAAGACGATAAATATTCAGTCTCTTCAACTTTTCTTAATAAATATAAAATAAATGGTGAGAAAAAGAAATAATACCAAAAATGAATGACAATGTGTAAAAAAAATGTCAATAACATGTCAAAAATTTATTTTCCATTTTCTACTAAATTAACAAACTTTAATCATACATCTGTATAGATCACTCAGATGCAATTAGTCTCTTAATCCATGCAACAGTTCTGGAGAAGAAGATCATCAAAGAGGGTATCCTCTGTGGCCTCTTTTGCCCCAAACATTAAATTTCAACAAAATTCTTTCAGGAAAGCATTCATCTACCTAATTACAGATCAAACACATAATGGGGAGAAAATCGAAGAAATCATATAAAAATGAATGAAAATTACAAAGTCTAAAAAGACTTCAAAATTTTTTTTTCCGATTTCTACAAATTTACAAAACTTGAATCATCTGGTTCTCTGAAGAGTAATTTGCCATATCAGCATTATGTGTCATTAACAAAGCATTTGACTTCCACAATGTGTCACTAATTTTCAGCCGGGTTGCGCAGAGTGCACTTCTGGGTTATCATATGGTAAGTGCAGGGAAAGTAGGGTACCTAATCAATCCATCCTATATTTTCAGATGTAGAACCTTGAAACTAGTAGAACAAATATTAAAGATGTGTATGTGTACCTCTTATAATGAATTAAATCCAAATATTTTTGTTGATTTTCAGGGGTGTGGAAATTAGTCACTTTTTTGAAAAAATTTTCAGTAGAGGGTACCTATTTTGTGAGATAACCCCCCTTACAATTTTAGATGTAGAACCCTGAAACTTTTTAAAACAGTTTATACATTGAAGATGTGATCTATTATGGATTTATTGCAAACATTATTTTGAAGGGTATTTTTTATAAGAGGGTTTATTGTTGGCTACCTATTTTGTGTAATTATTAATCAAGTCCTACAGATTGAGATGTAGAATCATGAAACAGTTTTGTAATATTTTTGTATATTTGTTTCAATCAATTTATACACTTCCTATAAATTTTCCATCACAGAATGGATTCCTTCCAGCAACCCAGCCAGTTTAGTCTTGGACCCATTTTTTTTACCACTCACTAGCACATAAGGATTGATGTCAAAGCTCTACCATTAGGAGTGATGAATTTGTTCAACATTCACTCTCATGGCAGGATTAATGAAAAAGCTCTGTCATTAGGTGTCACGAATTTTTTCACCACTCACTGCTACATACATATCACTCTATGAATATATTTCAAAGCTTCCATACAAATTTATTTGTATATTTAACAATATGATAATGACAAAAGTATAACAAAAGACTTGTTTACATATCAGTATAAACATATCTATAAATTTATGCAAATAGATTTTGTTTGCTGATATGAGATTTTCTGGAACCAGTACTAGACTCTTTTTGCAGAGTTTTATATATTAATATATTTAATGAAGACATAAAAACTACAAATCAGTGCTTAAGATGTCTGTCATCAGCATACATTGTATGCTTGAGTAACCATCAAAAACACATGTACCAATGGTACTGTGATGTACAATGTAGAGTATTTAGTATGAGTCAAAGCTTAAGTCTGACACATACAGTGTTGGAAAACATAGCAGACTGATGTTAAGATTGAGTGACATTTTATACTGTTCATCAACAATCAGTATAGTCATCATCTTTAAGAATTATAAATTGTTTTACTGTCCGTGGTAAGGGTAATACTTCAGATCCAAACATCACATTACAGTTTCCATGGAAATTTCTTCTTATGACAGTTCTGCAATAATACTGTAGTCTATGTGGAGAGCACCTAAATTTTTTAAGCCAATCAAGAAATTGTTTGTCCTGATCTCCATTTGTGAATGTCTTCATTTGATTAACTGTAAAATTATAACCACCAAGTGTCATTATCTTTAAACAATTGTACATTGACTTTGTTTTACACAAATGAAATAAATTAATTTGAAGATTGGATCTAGTTCTGGACAGATCTGGTGTAGCTTTAATTAGAACCGAAATCATCTTATCATTGGAACTGTTCCATAATGTCATTGCACCATCAAGCTGAGACCAGATCTGTTCTAAATTCCACAACTCTCTGTTAACTCGCAATAAAATTTCCACACATTTTGTCTGATGCTTTCGAAAAGCCAGAGCAATTGGTGTTAAATTAAAATCATTCTTAATCTGTGGATTAGCATTGTATTCCAGTAGTTTTTCAACACATAAAAAATACCCTTGTCTTGCAGCGATATGTAAGGGTCTGTTTCCGCCTTCAAACTGAATTGGTGTGTTTGGATCAATGCCACCTTGTAAAAGATTTTCCAAGTCTGAAACTCTGTTTCCTAGTATTGCACTTTCTACTTTCTTTTCAGGGCTTAAATTATTTTCCAGTAATGCAAACAAATCCATGGTGATGAAATGTCTGCTTGAATATCTACAAAAGAAGAAATACTGTTTATAGCTGTTTTTAAAATTATGTGAAATTAATTGCTGAATGAGATACCTGATACCTGATAAATCAATCTCAGGGGTCACCATTCAATTTTGAATCTCTACGATAATGAAATATATTAGATATGTTTCAAAGATTTGTAAAAAAAAAGGGGGGAAAGGGGCACTTATAGAGACATGGGTTGAATACGGTATTAGAACATACAAAATAAAAACCATTTCAAGTAAAGTGTTTCATGTTTAGTCAAATATGTATTTTGAAATAAATTATGATTGCACCCATTCACAGTAATGTGGTCATAAGTACCATAAAAGCTCTACTGAATATTGAACAATGCTTGTACTGTATCGTTTTATGTTGGCAAGTAAAACATCCTGTAAGGAAGGTCAATTTTGATAAACACCAGCCTGACAGAACAAGATTAAGAATAAGTAAATGTTGAGACCTGATATAATAGAGTGTCATATATCCAACCCCACTACCCCTTATCAGCTCACCTGGCACAAAGGATCAAGTGAACTATTGCTCCGTCTGTCCATTTACATGTACCTGTTCCTTTTAAACGACTTCATCTCAAGAACCACTAAACAGATTTTGACCAATTCTGGCAGGGAGCTTTGTTTTGGGAGGGGGCTTCACATCTGCAAAAAGAAAAGAGCTAAGCCTTATAGGGATCCCAAAAAAGGGTCAAATCTTTAAAAATCTTTTTCTCGAGAACCAATGGTCAGAGAACTTTCAAGTTTTATATACATGATTCTTACATGTATATCAATATGTACAAAGTGTTGTGAATGAAAATGAAATCTGTTCATCAACAAACCACTAGGGGACTCTTCAGTAACATTGGGTATAGTTTTTATACAAATAGCATTATAAATTCAAATCTGATTGTCTTTTTGTATACTCTAATATATTTGGGAGTTGCTAAGAATTATATTATTAAAGGATCATTTGGACAAATTTCCATGCTCATTGGGTCAAAGGTCAAGGTCACAGACACCTTAATAAAAAGAAAATAAAAGTTTATTTTGTCTAATTTTAGAATTTTTCAACTTCTACTCAAAAACTGTCGGGTCAATTTATATCACAGTTGACATGCAGTATCCCCATGTGAAGCCACGTAAGATTTGTAGATGAAAAGGAGCTAGGACCAAACAAACATGCATGGCTGTCATGGCTAAAAAAGAACAAATGAGTCAGCAGATATTTTTGACTTAATACATGTATGTACCTAGAATATTATTAAAGTTAGAAAAAATGTTATCTTAAAATGACTGGCTTGCATAAATCTACCAATCATATTTCTATTGGTTGAAATTGTCAGGTTGACGCTTAAATGGGAGTTATTTCCCCTTTTTGGTGGATTTTTCATATTGTTGGCTGTTTTTCACCATTATCTTGAAAAGTATAATAGACAGGGAAAAATGAAAGAAGCAAATATGTTTGACACGCAAAGATAAAAAAAGTCTACAGAGCCAAGATTGTAAGGTCGATGCTTATGGGAGTTATTTCCCCTTTAAGTGGATTTTTCATTCTTTGGTCATCATCTTGAAAAGAATGATAGATAGAAAGTGAAAGAAGCAAACTGTCTGGCACAATGATCTACAAAACTTATTCTTCCTGGTAAGAATATGATTTCACAATAGGTAATGGCGCCTTAGGATGTCGGTTTTTGAAATGGAACTTGGAAAGGATAATGTAGCAGTAATTAAACATGTAGGTTTTCTTACTACAATGTAGAATGAACTATGGGGTCCAATGTTCAATTCTCAACTTTTTCTCTCTCTAACACCTTGATGAGATGGAGTGTCATGTACATGTTGTATACTTAGGCTACCAACATTCCTCTGTACCTTATGTCAAGTTATTCCCTTTGTGGATTTTGTTTGGGCCATTCCTTAACATATACATGTATAGGCTTTATATATCTGATAGATATACACTCAGCCAAAAAAGAAACCTGACACTGATTAGTTTATCATTTTCCTGGCAACGATAGTCAAAATATGGTTTTAAAACTTGTGATATATTTAATACCAATGATTTTTCAACACATTAGCATGTTATTGGATTATTACGACTTAATCTCGATATAAATTGAAATCATTTTTAGGGTGGGGTCAAAAAGATATTTTTGCTTAACTGTATCGGTGAAAATTGGACATTTTGTGACAGGATATCTTAAAGCTTCCCGCATATTTGTCTAATCTTGTCCAATATTTCATTTTAAATTAATAATGGTTATGTCCACCTCTGGCTCTGATGAACGTTTCTACTCAACTTTGCATTGAATAAACATAATGTTGAATCACATGGTTTGGGAAATTGTTCCATTCCCAAACGAGGGCATAAGCCAGAGTATTGACATTGTGTGGCATACCATGATGACGGACTCGTCTTCTAAGCTTGTCCCATATGTGTTGCAGTGGATTCATATTGGGGCAAAACCGCAGGCCACTGCATAACGTTGACATTGGTGGCAGCTAAACTAGCACTAGTGACCCTTACAAGATGTGCATGGGCATTGTCCTGTTGAAAAACAACTGGGTCATTCCTTCGCATAAATTTAAATGGAATAGCTTCAGCATTCAAAATATCATTAATGTAATGCTGGGTATTCAAATTGCCTCGAATAATAAAATGAGTCTAGTCTTCTGGACACGTTTTATCCCACCCAACACCATAATGCTACCGCCTCCAAATTGGTCATGCTCTCTAAGACAGGAGCAAACCATTTACCCTACCTACAGTAAACACGATGACGACCATCAGCATGACTGAGATTGAACCTGAACTCATCTCTAAACAATACCATGTTCCAATCTCGGTGATGATGTGCACATGCCCAACGCAAAGGTGCCTGTAGATGACCTAAAGTAAATATACTGTTAGTATATGGACGGTGTGCTCTAATCGGGCAATTTTGTGCATGCAATCAATTGCGTATGGTCTGTGCACTAACATTATATGCAGGTGCCATCAACGTCACTGGTATGAACCTGTCATGTAAGTGCATTAAGACGATGGCATGATTGTCCCTTTGGCTAGTTGCTCTGGGTCTACCTGACCTAAGACTCTGCAATTCACCTGTTACCGGTAGTCTAAAATGTCTAATAAGCTCATGTACTGTATTCCGACTACAGTCTAACATCTTACTGACATTGACTATAGATGCGGCTGCCTGCAACATCCCAATTAATTGCTCTATTTCTGTCAGCTTCTGATAATCTTGGCATTTTCAAACTTGAAGAATTAAGTTGTGAATTCAAGTGCATAGTCCCTGACATACATTTGTAGTGTATAGCACTTTTGTTCAAGCTTTAACAGACCCCATTAATTGTATTCGGGATGCACACATTGGACTCTGACCAAGTTTAACTGATATCCTACTTGTTAAAAGATACAAATGTGTTGCGTATCGACAGGCCTACCATTTGCGATTAACTGCTAAAAATTTTATTAGGAGACAAAACAAATAAATCAAAATATAAAATGTCAGAATTCTTTTTTGGCAGAGTACATGTATATGTACATTAGTTCAAAACACACACACACACACACACACACATATATATATATATATATATATATATATATATATATATATATATACATGTACAGTCCAGACTGCCCAAGTGACTCCCTGTCTTATGTATTTTAGGTTGCCCTATAGATAAATGGGTCTGTATTAAGTGACTCCCTGCCTTATATGACCAAAATCTGCAGATCCCTTTGAAAGTCACTTAAGACGACCAAAGGTTTTTTTTTTATATAATGATAATAAAAGTGACTCCGAAACTGACTTATTTGAATGTTTCATTCAGGGTCAAAGGCCACTGACACTACGTATTCAAATAATATTCACTCATGTGTCCCAGTCATAGCTATTTATATAACATAATACACATTTAATGAATTTTATTACATGTATATAAATAGCGGACCCGTTGAATTACCCCATACTACAAGATACTACCACATACTACCCGTACTATCACATATTACTACTTAATAAATTATCAAATTATTTATGAAAAAAAGTTTATTTTTAGCAATAAATCCGAGTCAGATACTAGTGAAACTGTAATCTGGAACTGTTTGTTTTTGTATATAACGTGAAGCCTACCACATGCTACCCCATAATAATACTGCATACAACCCCATAATACCAAATACTACCCCGTAATACTAGGTACTACTACTAACAAAGTTATTCTGACATAAATTAACAAATCATTTACAATTAGAAATTGATTTTCAGCATTAAATACAAGCTTGATAATAGAGAAACTGTAATCCAGAAAAATGTGGGATGATTCGCCCTGATTACCGTTTCACCCCGAGATGTTTCGCTCCTATTACAGATTCGCCCTGGGATGTTTCACTCCCATAGTATGATAAATATATATACAGCAACTTATAACATGTTTATTTTTCTATGGGGGTATTTTCATTTTTTTTAATGTTGTTCTTTTGTAATCATATTTGGTATATTGAGCATTTCACTTGAAGTGTAATTAGCACAGTAAGCGATGATTTCTAGTGATTTAACGTTAAAAGTTAATTAAACAACATCAGTAATACTAATTAACTTCCCTGATTAAAATTAAATGGCTGACCAAGCGGTATTAATTTTGGTGTGATAAGTACGAACCCACACTTGGTATACGGTCGATATCTCTTTCATACTCGTAGAGTTACCAGAAGGAAAAAAATAGACTGAAGATGTGAATTTACAAAAAAAATATTGTGAAGCCATTCATTATCGTATTTCAATAAATTTTAGTATTTTCACTATTAAACAAAGTTGAATTTTTATTTTTTAATTAGAAATTATTAAAAGTACTGGAAATTTATTTTTTTATGAAAACTTCCTTTTTTGATTAGTATAAAAGTGATATTTAATTTTTATTTAAAATTGTCAAATTTTTAGAATTACATCAAAATAAGCAATGAAATTTGAAAACATATCATTATATGAAGCAGAAAGCCTAGGGATGTTTCGCCCCCGTAAATAGGGGCGAAACATCCCAGCGCGAAACGGTAATCGAGGCGAAACATCCCGACACCATCGGGAATTGGTTAACCCGGCTTGAACGTGCCTATCTGACTCGAATTTATTGTAAATAATTTTATAGTTTGTATCAAAATGACTTAGTAAATAGTAATATGCGGTAATATTGGGTAGTATGTGGTATTATCGACGTGCCGCAAATAGCTATATGATGGGGACACATATGAGTGACACATATTGTGTATTTGAATACGTTTTAGGCCTACATGTCAGCAGCCTGTGTTCAGGATATTGGTAAAGTTTATCAAATATCAAATTCCTTAAATTTATTTGCGCTAATGTATTCCCTTTGGTCGTTTTAACGTAAAATCATGTTACACCTTACCTTAGGCCCACTGTCTTTTACTTTTTATCTGATTTTGTTTACTTCCGTGTTCGTGTTATTGAGAATGTAAACAATAAAAATCGAAACGAATTAAACTTGTCCGACATATCCGGATATTATTTTTCAATGACGGTAACTGAACTGTGGGAGAAACTAAAGTCCTGAATTTGAGCAGAATTTTCTGAATATTCTTTATATATTTAAAAGAGAAAAATCGTTATTTTGTTAGGAATTTCTAACACTCCATAACCAGAGACAAAAATATATAGCACAGTTTTACATACCAGGGTATATAAAGCTAACATTTTAGGCTTTACACGTAGGGCCTACATGTCTCTGGTATAATTTCATTAGAAACCCTATCATTTAACCATTGCTAATGTGTCTATGTTTTGCTTATTTTTTCAATATATGTACATTGATGTATGCCAGGATTGGTGATCAATACACCTTTGAATTTGAATTTTAAATTACAGGAGGCCAAAACTATGTCAATAAAATGAAATTTATTGTTACAAATAGGCATGTGCCTATGTTACTTCAATTGAGTGTTATATAATAGAAACGGCACAGACAGATATCGATGCCAGGAAGGGCACTGGCGCTTTCAATATAAGCAATATTTTGAATAAAAAATCCGTCCAAAGTAAGATCCCTCCATATTTCCAATACAAAGATTCACCATGTATTTCCTACAGCTATACGCGTTCAGTTGCCTCTAAAATCTGCCAATTACAAAGCTAGTCTGCAGCAACTTAATTTATCCAGCTTTTCCCAGAACCTTCCACCTTGTACCTGTTCTATATCCGAGTTCATGTACGCTCCATGAGGTCATGTTTTGACAGGTGATATCAACATTGTGCGTAACAGAAAACTGAGGTCTTTTTATGCAAAGGCCTAAAATATAGGGAACCTGTCTCGTTTACATGGCGCCAAAACTTTGAAAATTTTATGGACGCATGTGAAGAGTACGCTGAGCAAAGAAAGAGGATACTCTTTCAGAGTGGATTTAAGTTAAATTGATCAGTAATGTTCTTAAACGAAGAATTCGACGATTTTAACATTCTGTCAACATCAAACAATTCAATTTTTGTGACCCTGATGTTGTCGGAATCTCCGTCTCTACGAATTTCATCATCGTTTCAGCTGACAAAGCATCTAACAACCTCACATTTGTCTGCAGGCGATACTACTTCAGCATTCTAAAAGAGGAACTTGAACTTAACACACTTCCTGGAAACCCTACATACCCTCTACCTCTTAAATATTAGACAATCATAATCCGTTCTCACTTCGTTTGGAATACCGACAAGTGGCGCGGATATTGAATTGCCATACCTTTATTGGATTCCGAAGATGCACAAAAATCCCTATAAACACCGATTCATTGCGGGGTCATCTAAGTGCTCCACCAAGCCTTTATCTTTTTTACTCGCCAAACTTCTTGCGCATATTAAACAAGGTCTTCAGAAGTACTGTACAACGGCCTTCTCAAGATGCGGAGTTAATCAAATGTGGATCCTAAAGAATTCAAAAGAATTGTTGGAACATTTAAAGTCTTCAAATTTCAAACATATTACAAGCATCAAGTATTTGATTTTTTTTTATCTTTTACACATCAATTCCTAATCAAAAACTAAAAAAAAACAACATTAACATGAATTATAAAAAACTCCTTTGTATACAAAAAATGGAAATTCGCAGATATAAATATTTCGTGTTAGGTCATAAAGAACCTTATTTTGTGAAGGAATACTTTGATTCCAGTAACAAGTACACTGAAGACGATATCGTCAAGTTGCTGGGGTTTCTAGTAGACATCTTCGTGGTTTTTGCGGGAAAAAGGTTTTCCAACAAATTGTCGGCATTCCAATGGGTATCAATTGTGCACCTCTCTTGGCTGAAATCTTTTTGTATTCATATTAAGCGGAATTTAAAAAGTCTCTTTTTTGTTTCCTTACATTTAGTCCAAAGAATTATATAGGATGATTAAGTTCAGCCATTTTTAAAACAATTTTGTGCGGAAATCGGACCCTAGTTCAAAATGGCGGGAGTCGGCGGTATGGTTTCGGCGACTCTGTCTGCTTTGAATGCTGAACTCCGTCCAAATTCTACAACAGAAACGGGAGACGATTCCAAGTCGGCAGCGCTGTGCCTTTATCACGATACCGTAATATCGCCCTTTGCGCTTTGTTCTTCCATAGATATAATCCTAGTGATATTCACTGCAGATCTACATTTATGGAAGAAATGGGGAGCATAAGGTTTTTACTGTTTCCAAATTTGAATAAGTGATATCACTTATTCGGATGAGTGATATCACTTATTTGTTTTGTTAGGACTCTGAGCGAACAGGTCAAAACAGAAATATGCGATTAGTTAAACATTGTCAATTATCACCCATCACCAAAATAAACTGGACAGCAGCTCACCAAACTATTTCTTAGGACATCATCAACACTTTGCTTCGATCTCCGGAAATGGCTTTTCCTTGTTTTGATTGCACATTTCAGCTTCATGTGAATGCTTGTAATCAGAGTCTTGATGCGATGCTCTATCAAGAATATGACAACAGTATTCTGCATGTCATTGCCTTTGAATCACGATCAAGATCACCTGCAGATCAAAATTATCTTTTGCACTTAGGAAAATTGGAGTTCCTAGCACTCAAGTGGGCTACATTGGATCGGACCTGAGATAATTTATACTATGCCCCAAGTTCCATTGTGACAATAACCCTTAAAGCTATATCTTAAGCATCCCGAGACTTGATGCAGTCATATTGTGATGGGCCCGTAAGCTTGCAGATTTCAACTAATTAAGTACATTGTGTAAGCCTAATTCACAAAATAAGAATGCTGTTTCATTGAGTCGTATGTCATTTGACGTCACGAAGTATGAATTAAAGTGCATCCTAGAATCTATTAAATAAGAAATTGAATTATCTTTATAGCTGGCTTCAGGTCAATGTGAAAACAAATTATCTGCGATCCCTTCATTACAATCATTACCTACGCCTGACCATTTTCCTATGTCAAAATAAATAAAAAAAACAACTGTTCACAGTCTAAAAGGGTGACAAGGATTTTGAGTTCGTACAATCGTTGGTTATGCGAGGGAAAAAGCCAACATGTACAGCTGTTCGGAGGAAAATTTACTCTCAAGGAGAACCTGGGAAAAGTTACTTGTTTTTACAGGATGGGATACTTCAACGACGCATTAATTTTCCGAAAGGGGTATCCGACACTATCCGGCACTTGCTATTAAATATTCTACTGACTAAGGATGGCGTCTGATATTGAGGAATATATTCAGAACAAGTATAACTTCACGAAGATGCTGTCTTCTAGAAACCTCAGCATCTTGATAATATCGTCTTCAATGTACTTGTTATTTGAACCAGAGTTTTCCTTCACAAAATAAGGTTCTTCATGACCTAATACTAAATATTTATATCTAGGATTTCCATTTTTGTATACAAAAGAGTTTTGTACAATAGATGTTTTGAATGAATCATACATTACTAAGTATCATAGTACATAACCATGTAATTAAGATGACACACGCTTACACCTGTACTCGTAATGGTAGTGCTGGCTACTGACCATTCTATCTTGTTTTTGGACGTCACTCAGTTTTGGTTTCCAAGAGAGAAATGTGGACAATAAAACTGCAGATTACATTTCAGACTGAAGGGAAAGCCGTAAGGAGGACAGAATGACATCTTAAAATGCTAATAAAGGTGGATGGTATAGTATGGTATGGTATTAGTAAAAACTTTGCTGGGGCAAGGTGGCCCGGGAGCCAGATGTACATGATGTTGTTAAACGTTTAGCAGATTCGTCTGTTCCAAGGGAAAATCGGGTAGGTGCGTCGGTTGCACAGGAACTTACTTCTCGAGTGCAATTCACTTCCGTTAGAAGTCATGCAAACAAAACAAAAGCGCAGGAATTCCAGGCTAAACTTGTTCTAATCAAACATAGAAACCGCGTTCGTCAAGCAATGATACTGATATTGATGTTGTGTATAAAATTCCACTGAAATCCATAAGTGAGACATATTTAGTCAATCCAAATGCACAACCTGTCCAAGATGGTAAACATTTTTCTTTAAGTGAAGCCGAAAGCTTGGAAAGTGACGAAAATACACCATCATCTTGTTAGTATTTGAGATAGCGTATGTGTACAATGACATTGATTCATTTTGATAGTTTTACATGTGAACTTTAGTTATATGTTTTCACATGATGTCAAATAAAATTCAAAGTTAAGCTTTTTGGTGTTGTTATTTGAGGTAAAGATGACATATGTATTTTAAGAGGTTCAGGTTTCGTGAAACAGTTATTTTGTTATGTACAATTTTCCATTGTATGTATTCGTGCATTGTACATGGTGTCATTTGATGTCAAACTAGAAGATCAAGATGTTCATTTTATGAATATTACATACATTGTATGCGACTCTGAAGTATGGCCAATTTGGTGTTTGCTCAGAGTTGAATAACAAAACATTTCAATTACATTTGGTGACTTGACTTATTGATGTTATCGTCCATTGTAATTTATAACGGCATAGACGCTTTAAACATTGGCAATGTTCTAAATCACAAAAAGTTCAGTCCTGTATTCCACCATGTTTTAAACTGAAGACCACGCCTTGCATTTCATATAGCTATACACCTAGCATCGCATCCAAGCTATTCAATTACAAACAGGTTTTGCAGTGCCTAGACAACCATCTTCTACACAACACTGTCACATGTTCATGTGCTTCATCTCCTTTCAAATACAATACTATCGGGCATGTCATTACCGGCGACGTTTCTATTGTTGAAAATGAAAGCCTCAAAAATCTTATTTTAAGGGGCCCTAAATACCGGGAAGCCCGTTCCTTTAATTGGCGTCAGAATTTCAGTCTAGTTATGGATTCTGTCGAAGATTATGCCAGACGATGGGCCAAACATGAAGACGTACTACCAGACACTTTGTCTGAATGGCTGAAATCCATACGATGGTTGATAAAATCTCGTATTCGAAAACTTAAAGGGACTATGAAAACACGTTATCCCTCTGTATTTAATGATCCAGAAGTAGTAACTGAACTGGATAGGTTACATGACCAATATGCACTGGTACCAGCAGACAAAGCCTCAAATAATATAGTTTTTATTTGTAAGGCACATTACTTTAATTGTTTATTAGAAGAACTTTGGTTTAATACGAATTCTGGAAATCCTACATACACACGTAGCTCACTTTCAAAGAACGAGATCCTTCAAAATCACGTGTCCGTATATACCTACAACGGATACCGATTTCGAGCTACCACATTTATACTGGATACCTAAACTTCATAAAACCCCATATAAGCAAAGATACATAGCAGGATCCAGCAAATGTTCTACCAAACCTTTATCTTTCCTCCTTACCAAGGTATTGACAGCCATTAAGGAGAAACTTCAACAATACTATACAGTTGCTTATTCCAGAAGCGGTGTAAATCAGGAGTGGATACTTAAAAATTCTAAAAAAGGTTTTAGAAAATTTGAAGGCACACAATTTTTCTCGAAAAAAACTTATGACTTCTCTACTCTTTACACTACTATTCCACATAAAAAATTAAAGAAAGACTCTTCAGCATCATAGACAACTGCTCTTTCACTAAAGGTGGTACCCGAAAATTTAAATTTCTAGTATATCAGGATACTTATTTCGTCAAACACCACTCTGATTCTACACGTAAATATACTGAAGTTGATATAAAAAACATGCTGGAATTTCTAATAGACAATATATTTGTAATGTTCGGAGACGTGGTCTTTCAACAAACTATTGGCAATCCTATGGGAACCAATTGTGCTCATTTATTGGCCGACCTGTTCCTTTATTCATACGAAGCAGACATCATTCAGAACTGCTGAATCAAAAGGACAAAAAGTTAGCGGTGTCCTTTAATTTGACATTTAGATATATCGACGCCGTATTGTCAATGACAATTTTCATACATATGTCAATGCGATATATCCCAGCGAACTAGAAATTAAAGATACAACAGAATCAAGCACACACGCTTCATATTTAGACATTTTACTTAATATAAACACAAACGGGAAATTAGCAACTTAGCTATACAATAAACGCGACGATTTTGACTTTCCCATCGTAAATTTTCCACATTTAAGTAGTAATATCCCTCAGTCACCCGCATATGGAGTTTAATTTCACAAATCATCCGATATGCCAGGGCGTGTACAACATATGAAGATTTCATATACAGAGATAAACTACTCATTGACAAATTATTGACACAGGGATATCGAAAACCGCGTTTAATGTCAACGTTCCGCAAATTTTACGGTCGGTATAATACTCTTGTTTGCAACTACTCTGTTTCACTAAGTGAAATGTTGAGTTGCCTTTTCATTGGCGGTTGTGGAGACGTCTGTACCATTTGTGACGAGGATACACTCCTCACGTGTTTTATTGGACTTGACTTTGGACTCACGGGGGTGTGACCGGTCGACAGGGGATGCTTACTCATCCATGGCACCTGATCCCATTTCTTGGTTTCCAGAGGTCCGTGTTTGTCCATATTTACCGGATTTGTATGTATGTCCTGGACATTCTATAGATTTATACTTTGGTATCTGAAATTTTTTATATTTCCATTCATTTAAATATTATTTACATGTTACAGAATGATTCTGTCGCGTCATATGACTGTAACATCCGGTGAAATGTTTTTAATGAAGGCCATAGCATTTGTTTTGAAGGATTTAGTGTGGGACTGGAATCAGCGATAGAGTACATTTTTATAGAAGTATTCGAATCCATCCAGTAACTGGATGGTTATCGTTTTTAATCATAATATAGGTTTGAAAACTACATCAAAGGAACAATTATCAATTTCTGACAAAAATCCATTTTATCATTGAATCGTATTACAATTTCAGATTTCATGATGTTATTTCTTAAAGAAGATTTGTATTTACCCTTCAATTATGCAAATGAAAACTGTATGACATTGACAAGTATTGGGACATCCTATGGTTTGTTACGAAGGTGTCATTAATGATGGTCGGTCAGCAATACACCAACTCCTGGATCTTTGCAGAAATTTGTGGTTGTTAGAGTGATAACATATTACGTTTGGCGAGTTCATCATTAGGCCTACTAGTAATACGCATGTGTTTGCTCTTTAACAAATGAACAACCGGTCGATCACTTTCCGATATATATGAGATCAAAATTACATAAAATCTTAATGTAAAATCTGTGCCGACGTCAGTTCATATTGCTTTTAAACTTCCACTAGCAATTGAGGATAATCGATGGTATTTATAAGTACATTTGACTGATATGAATTCGTGACCAAATTTACCAATTAATTTTTAAGTTAGCTTATCAATCTAATTGTCACAAATTTACAAAGACCATTTTAATTGTCCTATTCCACCCAGTTGATTAATGAAAGCAAACTAATGATAGCTTCATCCAGTGTTAGCATAAAACTTTTATTCCCAGGGGAAATTGCTCCATCTCTCGACATCCAGTCCAGCGGAAGTAATTTACTGTTCACAACCGACATCTCAATTTATTTTCAAAATTAGAGAGAACTATGTGTATTTGATGCTGCAGCGAGGACGATAAGGTCATTGTTATTCTGTTTATCCGCCACAAACACTTAATATAACAAAATTCATCCAGGAATCATGACGTAACCAGCTCATTATTGAAATTGATTGTTAAATCAAGATAAATGAAGGATACTATTTGTACGAGTTTTTCAGAAGCTATTTTTAGAATTGATGTAACTTCCCGTCCCATGTTTCGTTAAGCTAGATCTCCAAGTAGAATGTGTTATGGTTTTCCAAATAGTTTTTGGTTTACTTGGGCCCGTACATTACCTTGTGTTGACCAATTGTTTTTAATACCAGGGTAACTATGAGTTTTAAAGGTGTGTACTAGGATTGGTTTTAATCTATGTATCTGTAAGGGATGTGACAGCTTGATTTATTAACGGCTGGCTTGACAATGATGAGGGGAAATGTTGATTTCCGACATTTTCCAACAAAGAGCTAACTGATACACTCAAGACTCTGCATTGCAAAAAAAAAAAATTAATAAAATAAATAAAAATAATAAAAAAAAACAACAGACTTCATGCAATTTATTTCAGATATAAATATTTTTCGATACATTGATTTAGTGATGATACTGCATACAGAAGGCAGTTACATAAGATATAACAGAAGTTCGTTATGAAACTTGTCAGTGATTCCAGGTTATTCAAATTCAGTTCATGAGTTCGTCTGCACTCGCAAACGCTTTCATATGCTGTATAATCAAACGTTTCAAATATCAACACACACACACACACACACACACACACACACACACACACACACACACACACACACATGGTGAACGCTAGATCCTACACTAGGTGTCTAGATTGGAACTCTTTTGTGTATATTGTAACTCTTCAGTGTCGATGCAATGGTTTCTTACCTTCAACACTGAGGGCGAATTAGTTGCAAATAAGCTAGTTTCGGTTTTGGTTTATGGTTTATAATTAGTTTACAAACCAGTTATTAAACTAAAACTGGTTCCTATGGCTAAACAAATAAATGGTTTAAACTACCAAAATGGGGTTGGCCTACAGAAAGAAGTTAACAGTCATTCTTTTATATCAGAAATAAAAATAAAGAGGAAAATAATACCAATTCTACCAAAATATAATATTAATCTTACTGCGATATTTATTAACCATGATTATGATGTATCCACTTTTTGAATTGCTGGGGTTAATATGCTAAATAAAAATAACAATCAATAGCTGGTCAATTCGGAGTCTGAATTCACCAATCCACTGTTTTACTAATGTAAAACGTCTCTCTGTCATTATGAGAAGAGTTTTCTGCCAGTTCATAAATTGTCCAGAAGACACAAGAAAATATCCGATACTAGTACTGTTGTCGCCGCAATGTTGTTGTAGCAACAAACTTGCATAAACCTACTAAACCACCCCAGGAAGCAGTTTGAATGGTTTGATAAGCTAGTCTGGTTTAGGATAAAACAAACGAAAAACCAGTTTTAGTTCAGAACCAGTTTAAAACCGGTTTATGTAACAAATGGAAAGTTTACAAAACTAAAACCATTTTCTATAGAATTTCCCCGTGAATGACTGGATGTTCACTCTGTATACAATATCATATTCACTAAAGTCAAACTACAATGAAGAATCAAAGTTAGCCATCACTCCAGTCAAAATGTACAGATCTGGATGACTGGATGTCACATTCTGGGTGACTGGATGTTCACTGTGTATACACTTTCATATTCACTAAAGTCAAAATACAATCAACAGGATCATCTGTGACAGTCGTTTGTAGTCTTGTTGTAATAACGTCTGAATTTATATTATAATATTTGACAGTATATTGTCTGAAGCTACGCAAGTAATCTCTCTCTCTCTCTCTCTCTCTCTCTCTCTCTCTCTCTCTCTCTCTCTCTCTCTCTCAGCAAAGACAAAATCACTGTAGAAAAAAGATCAAATGCAAAACAATACACGCTTGATTGTATAATTCCACAACGTCTTTATGGCTGCATGAAAAGAGGTCTGATATGAAGTATATATGGAAGACAAAGACATATCATGAACGACAGAAAACTGTTTCCATATAAAAAAGTATTTTCAAGGATAGATAATGTCTGTTTATATGACACGTTATTTGAACTTAAACACTGGAAGCTTTACAACATTTTGTCGATTAACGTATTTAGAGGGGAAATTTGTATTAGTTTAGATATAGAAATGGGGATTTGTTTTACAAATGAGCGTCATTGAAATGAATGTCATTGAAATAAAGGAAATGAAGGTGTTTTTATTTTACCGTATTTTCGTCCTTATTCAATTATATTTTCATCGAGGTTTAGTTTTTATGCATGTTATTTTCATGGTTTTTATGTAACTGCATGGAGGCTTCATCAACCAACGGGCATACTTTATGATGATAAATGTATAACATTTGGTTAAATCTAAATCGATAAGCTGTTCACAATACAGTTATACGACTTTTGTGTCATTTAAAAGCATTTTTACACAATGATATGAATAAAATGGTTGTTGTCGGTCGTAGAGTTTGTTTGTTACAATATTCGTCACCAACTTTCACAGCAATAATTCTCTCTGACAAAACGCAATTCTGTCGACAATTTTTTATGCGATATGTAACTTACATTGCCAGGTATATATTGCTTTTTATTTTATTCAGAACCTAAAAGTTGTTTAGACTCCAAATTTCATTCATTCATTCGAAACTTTTGAAGATTCTAAATTTTGATAATTGACAAATTGAAGGCTAATGATAGTGACCTTTCCTTTGTTTGCGTTTATTTAGGTACTAACGTGTCATTTCCATGTTAATATCACAGAGTAGGGAAGCTGTACAATCATGGCTTATTTCGTATGATTTCTGATAACTTTCATTTCTGAAAACCCATGTCCAAAGGCCGACTGTTTCATCCATTTTAAAAATCGTTTAACGACATAGTTAATGTCAAATGACAGTCGACAAATAAACGACCATAAAACTATCAATAGATCTGATTGAACAGAGTACACCGGACAACCGTACTTTCGCATTAAAGGTTTGGTTGCATATTCACCTTGTGCAACGAAAGTGTATAATTACTTCTACCAAAGACCATCATTTGAATTCCAGTCAGACATGAAGCAAAAGGATCAAAGCAAAGATCATATCAATTTCTAACGCCTACTCAAAAAGTTTTCTTCGTCCAGTTTTCCATATATACGTGCTATCCTCTGTAGACTTAGGGATTTACAACTCTGCTTTCATGTTATTATATTTCATTGTAAAATAATAAATGGTTATTCAAGAATAACAAAACAGTTATGACTCAATAACTGGTAATTGAATACATAGAACTATGTTTCAGAAAGAACTATGATTTTGTTATATGCATTAGATTTACCAATATTTAGTGTTATGACAACGACATTTAGATCCATGTTCGTTTGATATCCCAGGGGTCATTACAAATCTTCCATCAGAAGTTCGTCATTCAAATTACGGTCATTATGTTATTATGATACCTAGAACACGTGCTTTTGCTATTTTCTGATTTAGTTGCAGCCGTGTTGGCTATGGGGAGTTGCATATTTCACATTTGTTTTGATGCAATTAATATATAAACGAATACATTCAGACCTCGACATACGCACACACAAATATTTTTTTCTTTAAATCTAAAGTTTAACATGACCTACAAGAAATGGATCTGATTAATTTACGTTGATCAGATCATTCTCCGAAAAAAAGACATGGAAAACTGTTTGCTGCACTAAGCATGTTAAATATGTAAAATTACACAACTGGACGTGGAGTTGGGCATTTCAAATAGAAATAAATTAAGATAACAACGTATTTTTACGACAGTAATTATAAAAAATGATGGCTAAAACTCAACTCTTCAATTTCTGTAAAATAACTTATCACAAAGAAGTATGTCTGTGTATAAAAAATCTCAGATACCAAAGTATAAATCAATAAAATGTCCAGAACATACATACAAATCCGGTAAATATGGACAAACACGGACCTCTGGAAACCAAGTGGTGGGATCAAGTGCCATGGAGGAGTAAGCATCCCCTGTCCACCGGCCACACCCGCCGTGAGTCCACAGTCAAGCCAAAAAATTCGTGAAGAGTGAATCCTCGTCACAATTGGTACAGACGTCTCAACACCGCCAACGAAAAGGCAACTCAGCATTTCACTTGGTGAAACAGAGTAATCGCAAACAAGACTATTATTCCGACCGTAAAATTTGCGGAACGTTGACATTAAACGCGGTTTTCGATATCCCTGTGTCAATAATTTGTCAGTGAGTAGTTTACCTCTGTATATGAAATCTTTATATGTTGTACACGCCCTGGCATATCGGATAGATTGTGAAAGATAAACTCCATATGCGGGTGACTGAGGGATATTACTACTTAAATGTGGAAATTTTACGACTTGGTCGTGCATTGGGCAGACTCAAACTCTCGATCATTTAGAAAGCATAATTTGTGTGTGATATGGTCGTACATTGGAGAGTCTCAAACTTTTGGTCATTTGGAATGCATCATTTGTATTTGATAAAGTTATATCACAATTGAAACATGGAAAATTTGACAATAGGCAAGATGAAGTAATTATGTTTGTAGTGTAGTTTAGTTTTCAATTCCAATCGATGTTTATATGAAGATTTATGAAATAGTAGTAACCGAAACAGATAATCGGATGATACGTGTACACTCACCAGAAATATATAATTCATAGTATCTCAATAAAACATAATTCAACTATGTAAAGACAATACTATTGGTAAATATTTTATTAGAAGTTTGAATATGGATTTATTCAAATTAAATAACTTGGCTAGCTGATAGTTATGGATAAGTATTACGATAGATAATTAAATATTCCCAATATCTATCAATCTATCTATCTATCTATCTATCTATCTATCTATCTATCTATCTATCTATCTATCTATCTATAGATATATACAAATCTCTCTCTCTCTCTCTCTCTATATATATATATATATATATATATATATATATATATATATATATATATATATATATATATATATATATATATATATATATATATATATATATATATATTGGGAAATTGACTCG